>CAUYSK010044038.1:0-10638 GCA_963575035.1 Avahi laniger | reverse complement strand
GGCGAGTGAACAATACCAGTCCTATCCAGAACAATGCCACAACTATTCACCCAAGAATAAACAAGGCACACAATTGTAGGTCACATGCTCGCCATCCGGTTCGAGAGAGCCTTCTCTGAAGGGTCCTCGGCCACAACTCGGCTTTGCCAGAAGTCATGGCTACGGCGTGGTCTCAGCAACTCCCCAAAATTACTGAAGATCCCAAAATACTTTTATTAATGAGTATTATTAGAAATTAAAGCTAAAAGGCCGGGCGCGGTGGCTCACGCCTGTAATCCTAGCTCTCTGGGAGGCTGAGGCGGGCGGATTGTTTGAGCTCAGGAGTTCGCAACCAGCCTGAGCAAGAGCGAGACCCCGTCTCTACTAAAATTAGAAAGAAATTAATTGGACAACTAAAAATATATAGAAAAAATTAGCCGGGCATGGTGGTGCATGCCTGTAGTCCCAGCTACTCGGGAGGCTGAGGCAGGAGAATCACTTGAGCCCAGGGGTTTGAGGTTGCTGTGAGCTAGGCTGACGCCATGGCACTCTAGCCTGGGCAACACAGTGAGACTCTGTCTCAAAAAAAAAAAAAAAAAAAAAGAAATACTATTAAAAAAGTGAAAGACAACCTGCAGAATGGGAGAAAATATTTGCAAATTATGTGTCTGATAAAGGACCCATACCTAGAATATATGAAGAATACTTATAACTCAATAATAAAAGGACAAATAATCCAATTTAAAAATGGATAAAGAATCTGAATAGACACTTCTCCAAGGAGGATATACAAATTGCCAATAAGTACATGAAAACATGCTCAGCATCATTAGCCACCAGGGAAATGAGAATAAAAACTATAGTGAGATACCACTTTATACCAAGTAGGATGGCTCTAATCAAAAAGTCAGATAACAGCAAGTGTTGACAAGGATGTGAAGAAATGAGAACCCTCACCCACTACTGGTAGGAATGTGAAATGGTGCAGCTACTTTGGGAAACAATCTAGTAGTTCCTCAAAAACTTAAACATAGAATTGCCATATGACCCATCAATTCTACTCCTAGATATATAACCAAGAGAACTGAAAATATATGTCCACACAAAAACATAAGCAATTGTTCATAGCAGCATTATTTATTATAGTCAAAAGATGTAAACAAACCATGTTTATTCATATATCATCTGATGAATGAATAAACAAGGTGTGGTATATTCATATACTGGAGTATTATTTAGCCATAAAAAGAAATGAAGTACTGATACATGCTACGACGTGGATGAACATTATCAACATGAATTGAAAACATTAATGCTAAGTGAAAGACTCCAGTGACAAAAGATCACATATTATCTTTCATTTATATGAAATGTCCAGAATAGACAATTTTATAGAGACAGAAAGTAGACTGTAATTGCTTAGGTTCGAGGTAATGGGAGGGATTAGGGAATGAGAAGAAAAGAGTACAAAGTTTCATTTTTGAAGTGATAAAAATGTTCTGAAATTGTTTGTGGTGATAGCTGCATAACTCTGTGAAAATACTAAAACACCACTGAATTTTAAATGAGTAAATTTTATGGTATGTGAATTATAGCTCAACAAAGCTGTTATAAAAAAAATGGAGAATGTATTTGTAATTGCGATATTCCATTATTTATTTAATTAACTTAATTATTCTCCTATTGTTGGATAGTTAGGTTGTTTATAATTATTTGCTTTGGAATTTCATTAAATCTAAGTTCCCAAAGACAAGGATACACCATTATTTTATGTACCAATTAAACTGTGGTAACATCCTTCTTACCACCTAGAATTTTTATTTCACTCTTATTGAAAGGATTCCTTTAAAATTCTTTAGTTATAGATTTTTATCACATTTCACTCTTATACACATATAAAAAAGGAAAATAGGCTAATCAAACAGTTTAAAATAATCCTAAAACTTCTTCACATTTAAAATCCAGTCTTCTAAATCACTTTTTAATTCAGCGCATTGATGTGTTTCATTACCGACATCAACCTCTGTGGCATGAAAATATGCAGGGATGCAGCATTTCTTCAAAGAGGGCTCCACTATTTTCTATAGGATTTTTCTTCTAAGATGCTGACATCCTTTCTGCAAGTATTGATGTTGGTATTTCTGATCTTACCACAGGTGTCAATCAAAGGTTCCCAGACAATAACCAGGACTTGCATTCTCAAACTGCGTTGAGAGTTGCAGCTATCTAGTTATGTTACCAGGAATAACAACCTGATCCACAATGAGCAAGCAGTGGTAACTATGTTGGCATCAGGCCAACAGAAATTGTAAGACACATGAAGATTTCACAATGTTAAACTGTGTGTCTTAGAAGCTTTGAAATACATTATTTTTTATAATACTAGAATAAACACGTTCATTGTTCCATGTACTGTATTATTAAAGAATTAGTCAAAACTGAAATTATCAGTGAAATTTATGAACTAAAATTGCTTGCAAACACTGCTCAGTCTTCTTTAAAAAATAGCAGCAACAACTACAACAACAAAAGGTTTTCAGGTTTAATGGAGAATATGGTAGTGTGTTTAACTAAAGAACTACAGATTTATGTATTAAACACACTCTACTATTCTCCCCTATTAAGTGTTAGCAGAAATCGGACTTGGGGAGGCAAGAGAGAAAAGTCATATGGCTTTGAAAGGGGTGAAGGAGCCCCTTGAACAGAAGGCAAATGGAACAGAAAGACCATGACCTCTAGATTCCTTGTCTTGTGGCAAAATTGATTCCCATGATATAAGGATAAAACCTGCATGTATTTATTCTTCTTGGAAGCAATAACTCTGGATCACAATTTTTAAAAGAGAACATTTGGCGAGATTCAAAAAGCAGCATAACTGAAGTCAGACTTCAAAGAAAATGAATAGTGCTGAGAGCCTCAAAGCTAAATCAAACCATAATGTCACTCAGAAAAGTATAATCTGAACCTAAGCAAGAGAAAAAAGAAAAACCATTAAAATCCTAAGAAGACCAGCCATAAAACAATCAGCCTGCGAAAATAAGTCAAAGGAAAAATATAATATTATTTCATTTTTTAATTAGATTAAAAAAATCCCACAGAACTCCCCATGAGGTAGCTCAGGATAAAAAGTAGTGCTCTATTTAGAGTTGTAAAGTAACCTGGAAGACAGAATTTTGAAGAGGACAAATTTGGCACCAAATCACCCAAAAGAACTAACTCTGATATGCAGTATTTCCCAATTACTGACATGCAATAAAACGAACCCATTTTAAGTGTATATTTCAATGAGTTTTGACAAATTTTATACCCCTATAATGACCACCACAATTAAGATTGAGTTACATAACCCAAAAAAGTTTCCTGTGTCCCTTCCTGGTCAATCTCTGTCCCGACCCAGTGCCCCAGCAAGCCCTGATCTGCTTTCTTTCACTATGGTTTAGATTTGCCTTTTAGTATTTCATAGAAATGGAATTATACAGCTTGTGTTATTTTGAGTCTGACTTTTTTCAAGCAGCATCCTGCTTATGAGATTCATGCAAACTGTTACATACATCAGCAGTTCCTTTCTTTTTATTACTAACATTCCATTGTGTGAATGTACCACAATTTGTTTATCTATTCATTTATTGATGGACACTTGAGTTCTATTCAGCTTGAGGCTACTCTGAATGAAGGCACTATGAACATTCATCTATAAATGAAACCACATTACTTTTGAGAAACAAGATTCTCTATTTAAGATAAGATACAGCTAACATTTATGGAATGTTCACCAGGTATTTATATAGCTTATATAATTAATGCTCACAGTAGCCATGCAAGACAGATACTGCAGAAGCAAAGGGAACCAAAGTGGATAATCCTGGTGAAGCAAATAGTGTGAGAGAAAAACATAATGCTAGGAAGGACCCTCTTTGAGGCTACTAAAAGACAGCTCAGCGTAAGGAATATGACACCACATTATTAGATCACAAATTCTTCTTATCTAAAGACCCTAAAAGCCCAGAGCTTCCAAACTTGAGTCATTTTTCTACCATCTTTATGATCTTTCCATGTCTCTGACCCCAATCTCTCCCTGGAATTTAAGACAGCTATATGCAGAAACTGCATGCTTCACTCATATGTCTGATGGCTTCGCACAGTTACCATGTTCAGAACCAAATTCCCAACTCCTCTCCCCAAGCTGCTCCTCCCTCGGTTTTCCCCACTACAATAAATGGCGACTCCCTTGCTAGAGGCTCAAGTCAAGACCATTAAGTCATCCTGTATTCTTTTCAAACACTGCATCCTGGCCAGGTGCAGTGGCTCATGCCTGTAATCCTAGCACTCTGGGAGGCCCAGGTGGGAGGATTGCTTGAGGTCAGGAGTTGGAGACCACCCTGAGCAAGAGCAAGACCCCTGTCTCCTAAACATAGAAAAAAATTATCAGGACATGGTGGTGTGCACCTGTAGTCCCAACTACTCGGAAGGCTCAGACAAAAGGATCACTTGAGCCCAGGAGTTTGAGGTTGCAGTGAGCTATAATGATGCCACTGAACTCTAGCCTGGGCAACAGAGCAAGAACCTGTCTCGAAACAAAACAAAACAAAACCATTACATCCAATCCATCAGCAACTACCAACTCTTTAAAATATAGCTAATATCCAATCATTTCTCTTCCCTTCCGCCACTGAGGTCCAAACCACCACTCATCTCTCACTAAGATTATTATAACAAGCTCCTACTTCTACCCTTGCTCCCTCTACATTCCACACACTCGGTCCTATGCAAACAGCAGCCAGGTAACCAACCTACTGAAGTTTCAATCAGTTTGTGTTATTCCCTTGCAGCATAGTGGAAAGAGCGCTGGAACAGAGTTGGGTTCACTCTAGGCTCTACCAAGTAACTATGTGACTTGGTACCAGCCCCTGCCTAAGTCTTAGTTTCCTCATCAAAAAGTGGTATGATAATTGTATTTTTCATATTGTATTTTTTTCCTCTAGAAGTTCCATTTGAACATATGGAGCATATTTATAATAACTTAGCAGGATTTTCTTTCTTTCTTGTTTTTGAGACAGTCTGACTGTGTTGCCCAGGCTAGAGTGCCATAGTATCAGCCTAGCTCACAGCAAGTTCAAACTCCTGGGCTCAAACTATCCTCTTGCCCCAGTCTCCGAGTAGCTGAGACTACAGGGGCAAACCACCACACCCAGCTAATTTTTTTCTTC
Source organism: Avahi laniger (assembly GCA_963575035.1). Taxonomy (NCBI): domain Eukaryota; kingdom Metazoa; phylum Chordata; class Mammalia; order Primates; family Indriidae; genus Avahi; species Avahi laniger. Next base: position 5,452 of record CAUYSK010044038.1, on the reverse strand, counting down.
TTCTATTTTTAGTAGAGACCAGGTCTTGCTCTTGCTCAGGCTGGAACTTAGCAGAATTTCCAAAATCCTTATCTGCTAATTCCATCATCTCTGTCATTTCTATTGATTGATTTTCCTCCTGGTTATGGGACATGCTTCTTTGCATGCCTAGTAATTTTTTATTAGATATCAGACACTTTAACTTATTGGATGCTGGTTTTTGTTTTGTATTCCTGTACTTTTTTCTGGCATGCCGTTGTGTTTGGATCCTTTGAAAGCTTGCCTTGAAGCTTTGTTTGGTAGGACCACAGAAACCTTCAGATTAGGGCTAATTTAGCCTCTGCAAATCTCTGGAGCTCTCTTTCTCTAAGGCATTTCTTCCTCTTTCCTCTGCACCACAAATTATATCTGCCTCGGCTTCCTTGGACTTTGTTCTGTATGTCCTCAGCTCTCTGAGACCAATGGGTGCAGTTTGGATTCCCTCTTCTCTTCTGCAGCCTCTAAGCAGCCTACAGGAAGTAAGTTGGAATAATTGTGGGCTCACCTTGCTATTTTCCCTTTAGTCATGGATCATAGTCTTGTCCTGTCTGTTATGTAATATTTGAAAATCATTGTTTGATATATTTTGTTTTCTAGTTGTTTTAGGTAGGAGGGTAAATGTAGCCTCTGTGATATTGTCATGACCTATAGTGGAGTCCTGCATTCTCTTTACTGAGTGTTCCCAAGTGAGCCTGCCTATTTAGAAGCACTCTGTTTGCTAAGTTTTTGTATAATTTTTAAGTAACATTTACATCAATACTTCAATCAACTTACTGTTTTTTACCTACTACCTATAATCTAGGCCCACATATCTTTTCTTTTAATAGCTAATATTATTGGGTGCTTACTGTATGCTGGGCTCAGTGTTAAGCAAACACTTTATATGCATAATCTCGTTTACTACTCAGGATACCCCCCTTGAGAAAGGAATTATTATTATACACAATTTAAAGATGAGAAAAACAGGGTCAGAATTATTATTTGTTATTTTCTCAAGATTGCACAATTAGTAAGACCTGAACTTAAACTCATGTCTCTTTCTCAGATGAGGGTCTTGACCACTACTTGATGCTGCTGTTCACATATATTTCTTTAAGTTATTTTTAAATAGCCTTATGGAGATATAATTTGCATACTGTACAATTAACCCATTTGAAACCTATAGTTCAATTGTCCTTAGTACATTCACAGAGTTGTGCAACAATTATTGAAGTCAATTTGAGAACAGTTTCATCATCTCAGAAAGAAACTCCGTACCCATTAGCAGTCATTCCCCATTTTCCCCCAGCCTCCCCAGCCCTAAACAACCACTGATTTACTGCCTCTATAGATTTGCCTACTATGGACATTTCATATAAATGAAATCATACATTATGTGGCCTTTTGTTGCTTGTGTTTTGGTATTGTCTCCAAGAAGGCTTTTTCTAACTAAAAGTTACAAAGAATTACTCAAATGTTTTCTTCTAAAAGTTTTATAGTTTCAGCTCTTATACATAAGTTTATATTCCATTTTGAATTAATTTTTGTTTATAGTGTAAGGAAAGGCTCAAGCTTCATTCTTTTGAATGTGAGTATCCAGTTGTCGGCAACCATTTGTGGAAAAGACTATTCTTTTCCCATTTTCTGAAAACCCTTGTCAAAAATCAATCAACCATAAATGTAAGGGTTTATTTCTGGACTTTCAATTCTTTTCCATTGATCTATATGCCTATCCTTATACCAGTACCACACTGTCTTCATTATTGTTTTTTTGTTGTAAGTTTTGAAATTGGGAAGTGTGAATTGTCTATAACTCTGTTCTTCTTTTTAAAGATTGTTAGGCTATTTTCTGTTCCCTGAGGATCCACATGAATTTTAGTATTAGCTTGTCAATCTCTTCAAAAAAGGCAGCTGAGAGTGTTATTGAGCAAATGGGCTCACTGCCTGATACACACAAAAGCCAATATTATGTGGCACTAGCTTTTGAGAAAAGAAAGATTTTATTGCAAAACTGGTCTTCAAGGAGACAGGAGCAAACTTAATCTGTCTCCCCAGTTTGGGCCCAGGGGAAAATTTATGGGCTTGGAAGTCAAGGAAAAGGATTTAGAAATGTTGGTTTGGTAGAGTCTGATCAGAGGGCTTTAAATTTGACCATTTATGGAAAGGTATGTTAAGGCAGATTTTAGCCTCAGATTTTCTGGGCCAATGGACCCCTTGCTTCTGAAAGAGTTCCAGTATTCAGGTTGTGGTCATGTCCCATAGTCTTCTTGGTTTCATGGAGAGGCTTTGTTGGTTCCAGGTGTCGTTAGAGGTCAAAGCTTTTTCTATTGTCCATACCTGGGCTATATGACTTGTGGTTTTGGCTCTGTTATACCTGTAAGGTAACTTGACATTTTGTTGTCCACAGAGTAGGCACAGTTTGGGCAGGTCCCACGGTTACAAGAGTTTTTTAGGGATTGTGTCGAATCTGTAGATTAATTTGTTGACATGCTTTTTTAGTAACTATGTTTTTCAGGGTATTTTTGTTTTTTTTTTCCTCTGGCCCACAACTTTATTTTACAGAGTTTTTATTTTCAATGTATTAGTGAAAGTCTAAAGTAATAATGGTATATGTTTATAGAAACCCTTATAGTTTACAGTCAGTCCATATGTTATTTCACGTCATCCTTGCAACAGGAATTAATAACTCTATTTTAAGGTGAGGAGCCGAGATAACATAGCTTATTGAGAACTTTTTCCACTGTACATGCTGCCCAGCTAACACAAGGAAACTTATTTTCCCTTAAAGGCTTAAAGTTCTTTATTTTTTAATTTAATAAAACTCACACAATCTATGCATATAACAATTTTGCACTTGTACTCCATAAATTTATACAAATAAAAAAATTATTAAAGCTCTATGGAGAGGATGACTTTTCATTTTATCACTGGCTTCTTGGCATCAGTAGGAATGGCATTTTAAATCTTGGTGCAGGCATTTGCATTCTAAATGAAGTTACATGGGAGTCTCAGTGGGAGAGAGCCTCTGTTGTTCCATAAATTGAAAAACTCTTTAAGTCTTAGCCTCAGAGTGGAAGCCATATGGAGAGAAAGGGCATTTCCTTAGAGAACAGTTAATTGTCAGCTTCTCATTGTCATTTCAAAATGTCAGTTTAAATATGTAAATGAGTCATTATGAAATTCATGCCATTGATTATCAATAACTCTAACTGATGGAAGAAAAAAAGACGGGTAGGTAGAAGGACTCTCTGGACCTATTTGTTTCTCAAACATTTGGATACCTTTCACCTAACAGAGTGAAAAAATAAATGGAACAAATTTCTAGATTGACCAATAAGCATGAAATGTGTCTGTGTGATGTGACAGTTGTTATTTGAGTTTAAGTGTAGCTTTCAGTTGAATATTCAGTTGTGAAACTATTGCTTGGAAGATTCTAGATAGATGAGTTTTGTGTTTAATTATTTAAAACATTCACATCAACGATGTAGAAGATACTTGAAAAAGCATTTTAGACTTGACGTTGGTGTTAATTGGGCATCTATTCAACATTATGGCAAGTGAATTAGTTAGAACACCAGTTGTCTATTGTTTAAAAGATCGCCTTGCCCAAATTGGTAGTACAGATGAAGAAAGTGAGAAAATAGAGTGAAGGGAAGCATTTTTGTAAAGGAAATGTGGCTGCATTTCCTTTAAATGTCAGAATTTTGCATTTACTTACAAAAATTAAGAACTTCTTTCTGAGAAATGACAAACTTGACAGAATATTCTACATTAGAGGTTAATGTTTTTGAGTAAGGGTTTTATTTTTACAAATTTATGTACTATGGAGTCTTAACCCAAGTTTATTTCACAATAAGAAACAGGATGAAAATCACTGTAAGAATATTGTTGGGAAAGTACTTACTCTTCTAAAAAATGTGTTGGCAGTTTGAAATTTTTATATATATGTTATAGGAAATCGGTGCTGCTCATCCTCCTCTTCCTTCATGGTTTCCGAAGCTACTTCATCTCTAACCAGAATTACTGTCCTAGTATTCTAACCTGCAGGCTTTCCTGCAACACCCCTGCCCTTCACCCCCAGATGCTCTGACACCGGAGTCATTTTCCTATAACACAAAATCAAGCAGGCAGTTCTTCCTAAAATCCTTCAACAGTTGCCTGTCCCTTATAGATAAGTGGCGACGTCTTCTAGAGGCATTTAATTTAAGGCCCTGCCCATCTGGCGCAGCGACTACACGGCTCTCCCACGTTCTCTCTCGCTACACTCCTCCCGCTGCTCCAAGCAGTCCCCACTTGTCTACCTGCTGAGCACCTTCTCATTTTCCCTAGACTCAGTTTCCCCTGCAGATCCTGCTCTCTGGACGCTTTCCAGATGCCCCGGCACCTTGCACACACTCCTGCACCAGCACTGCTCACATTTGATGTTCTCATCGTTTTCCTTTCTTTTTCCCCACGTTCAAGGCAGAGACTGTGCTTTCTCGTCTTTTGTCTTTGTCGCTTCAGTGCCCAACACTTCATAGGAACATTTCAAATGCTTGAGAATTTTTAGAAAAAAATTTGGAGGTTTTGTCCAATTTAGAAGCAGCTGATGGATTTATATTTGAAAATGCGTATTGTGCATTTTACCTTATCTAAAATATCAGTGTGGCAGAAATTCAGTGCCCCTGCTACTAACTAGTCATGTGACTTTAGACAAGTCACACAAAACTTTCTAATCAGTATCTTCTCCTTCTAGGGCTTTGCCTATCAGCTTTATCAGGACTGAAATAACTTTAATGTTATGGATTGTAGGTACCAGCCCAGGATTTTAGTGGTAGCATATTCTTATGCAAAGTCATACTGTTTAAATTAGTCTCTGTATGCAACTGTCTGGTGTTTGTTTATGAACTAACCCTGATGAATCCGTAGTTTCTCTTTTTTTTTTTTTTTTTTTTGATACAGAGTCTCACTGTGTTGCCCGGGCTAGAGTGCCGTGGCGTCAGCCTAGCTCACAGCAACCTCAAACTCCTGGGCTCAGGCGATCCTCCTGCCTCAGCCTCCCGAGCAGCTGGGACTACAGGCATGCGCCACCATGCCCGGCTAATTTTTTCTGTATATTTTTAGTTGTCCGATTAATTTCTTTCTATTTTTGGTAGAGACGGAGTCTCGCTCTTGCTCAGGCTAGTCTCAAACTCCTGAGCTCAAACAATCCGCCCACCTCGGCCTCCCAGAGAGCTAGGATTACAGGCGTGAGCCACCGCGCCCGGCCCGTCCTAACCATTTTTAGGTGTACAATTCAGTACTGTTAAGTACATTCACATTGTTGTGCAGTACATCTCCAGAACTCTTCATCTTGCAAAACTGAGACTAGATCCATTAAACAACTCCCCATTCCTGCTCTTCCAGCCCCTGGCAACCACCATTTTTACTCTCTATGAATTTGTCTACTCTTAGAATTAATAGTCATATTTTTAAA
>CAUYSK010044036.1:0-15912 GCA_963575035.1 Avahi laniger | reverse complement strand
CATGGCCTAAGTCTTAATGAATTATTTCATATAGCATGTTTCATTTCTGCATGAGCACCCTCACAGGTAAGTACACTAAAGGTGCTCCTATAAACCCTGCTTTTATAGTTGTTCCCCCGCATCTTATATCTTGCTCCAATTTAGTTTCTTTTCATAATATGAATGTTTTCTTTCTTGTACTAACTTACCATCTCCTGCTTCTTGCATAATATCCCCACCACACCTTCATTTTCTGTTTCTGTTACTGATTGGCAGGACCTTGAGAAAGCACAACAACCGTAGCGAACATCCGGACTCGCTCGCTCCGTGCCAGGAACTACACGACAGCGCATCCCTCCTCCATCCCCGCCGCCATCCAGGGAGACAGGCGCTGTCACTGTGTGCACTTCGTAGAGCACAGACAGAGGGGCCTCTAGGGGACAGCACCTTCCAAAGTCCCAGATGTGAACGTCAGAGAGCGAGGGACGGAAGAGAGAAATCAACAGGTTGATTTTGTGTCAATGAAATGCCTTCCTATAGCCATGTTTCAGCGGCCCCGCCGGGCAGGTGCTAGACAGCCCTGCTTTCACAGTCCAGCCGGAGCCTGAGGCTGCAGACCTTGCCCGCGCTCACGCGATCAACGGACGGCAGAAAGCGAAACCCAGGAACGTCTGTTCTGAAAGTCCATGGTCTTTCCAGTACGTCATGCCCAAAATACTCCCGGGAAGGACAAGCCAGTTACCGGCTCAAGTGGTGCCTCGCCACTAGTGTGACTAATTCAAAGTTAAATTGTTGGACTCATCTGTATTATTAATATTTTAACATCATTTCTGCATAATTTCTAAACAGCATCACTTTTCAAAACGTGACAGTATATGTTTCGAGCGGGATAACACCCTGCTCAATTCCTCAAAATTTAGTACACGTCTAAGTGAGATGCACCATTTGTTTCTTCATCCTGGCAAATCAGCGTCATGGGCAACACATGTGAGAGCAATTTCCAGCGTATAACATTGACCTTCACAGAAAAGATTTTAAGTATCCTGAAAATGTGATAGAGCCGTATTTCCTGAGATAGTCTCCAGCCTCACACAAGTGAAGACACAAGGATCCCGAGCCCGGGACGCCAAGTGAGTGCCCAGCCAGGCCACTGCACCCTCAGGGCAATGTGCGGGCCTGAGCCGGGCTGGGCTGCGTGGCTTGTAGGATGCGAGGCCAGTGCCCCCCGGCTGCTCAGCGCTGCCCTCTGCCTGGCTCGTGGAGGGCTGGGCGGGCGTACGATTCTCCCATCAGAACAAATGTGTGGATATTTAGCCCCATGTCAGGGTGACACTTCGTAAAGAGTTTGGACAGAGTTTTCAGAAAGAAAACTCAGCTAGTCAGAGCTCATTAAGATGGGTTTTCCATGTGTTTCCAAAGCACCTTTTAGGTCCCACGCCTTCTATTTAGGTGCAATAGGCAGTTTAGAGAAGTGTCTCTGCTGGGCGGATGGGTGGCCTTGGATCAAGGATGGCAGGACAGTGACAGATGGGTCCTGCCTATCCCGGCTCTGACCGTGAGCACATTCCCTCCGGATGAGGCGAGCTCAAACCGCGTGTTCTTGGCTCTTCGGGAAGGTAAGGCGTCTGACCTGAGAGCTCTGAAGGCGAACAGCAGGCCCGGCGGCTGGCACGGGCGACAGCGCACGAGCGAACAGTGGTTCTGCTCTGCCGCCTTGTTCTGCACGCGTCACGGGGCTAAAGGCAAAGCTCCGGATTCCGAACGACAGGACGTGCGGGCGCGCTGGGGCACAGGGCCTGGGGCGGGGAGCCCCGCCAGCCCGGGCTGACGTCTTTCCTGCCACCTGAGCTCCACCGCGGTACGCACGGTAAATACCAAGTCCCAAGGAAAAACGCCACGATATACGTGTCGCCCTCAACAGGTCACACACCTGATGCATTTGGGAGAGGCCACGAGCTCAGCTGTCCTGAGTGTGGGCTGCAGTCACCGATCGGACTGAATCTGTGCTCGCCTGACTCCCAGGCTGGCGATCCTCTAGGACACGAGGCTGTCTCTGTCTGAGTCTGAGGTGCGGTGGCAGGTGGAGCTCTGGCAGCAGGAGGTGGCTGTCATGTGGAGCCCCCGCCGCCCTGCCCGGGCTCCCCGCCGCTCTTCAGGGCCCCCCACACCTGGGCCCTCCACGAACCGCGGGCCCCGCTCCCACGGCACTGGGCTCTCTTTGCCTCTGTGCCAGAACTTGATTCTTTTAAGGACAAACATCAGGATTGACACTCTTGACCTGTCTATCTGACCTGTAGACACATTTGGTTCGGTCCCAAAGCGTTTTTAAAATAATTCGAATTTAAATGCTTTTCCCAGATGGGCCCCCCCAATGCCTGGCTGACTGACTGGCTGCACCCCACCGGCCTGAGGACAGGATTTAAGACCCTTTTATAATCCACGGACAAGAGCCGCCCTCGCCTCCCCTCCCGCGGTGGTGCTGTTGCCCCCCCTCGTTCCCACGCCCTCAGATATGTTTTATTTTAGGTGTTTTTTTTGAAAATTGTACATATTAGGTTTTGCTCTTTGATCCAATTTGAGAGAATTTCGTTTAAAAATGAGATTAGCTTAATTGCATTTATTGCTATGGGACTATTTTTAGTATTCATTTGGTCATGATTTTCATGTTACATCCACCATGTTTATTGCTTATTTAAAGCTTGTTTTCCACTAAATTGATCTGGGTTTGTTTTTGTTGTTTTATGTGTGCACTCCTAGTAAACTGGACATTTGTGTTTTGCTTAGGCAGTTATTTCTATTACTACCCATTTATGCTTTTTATTTTAACCCTTTATACTTCAACAACAATTTGGCTGGGTAGAAAAAGTCATTGACTATGCAGTGAATTTTATTCTTTCTTTGAGAATCTGCAGACATTGCTCAAATGACGTACGGAACGGAATCTTGCTGGGACCTGTTCTGGAGCCTGTCTGAATCTTTCCTCCTATAGGTTACTCAGCCTTTCTTGACTAAAGCTCAAAAGGGTTTTTTTTTTTTTTTACCATTGCTTTTCAGTAACTTGTGGAGTGTTCTGTGTCAATTTTTCAATGGCGACAGAGGGCTTTTGACATAAAGAGCATACTTTTTAATTTCTTATAGCTTATAGTTCATTTCTTTGTGACTTACAACTTCACATTCTGTTCTGTTATTTTGGTTTTCACTTATGGGAGGTATCCATTATGCACCTGTTGGATACTCTTGGCGTGCTGTTTGAACATATCCTGTTTACCTTTAATTCTTTCCCGCTTAGCTTGTTTCTCTTAATCATGTTCACTTCCCCTACTGTGTTTTAAGCAGTTTTCCTCCCACCCACTGCCCCTCATGAATTTCTGTCTACTGTGGACGAATCCATGCTAGTTCAGTGGTCTGCTTGTCCCTGGACAGAAGCCGGATGATCAGGCTGACAGGGACGAAACACAGAAGGGTCTGAGCCCCTGGTACCATTACGGGTCTTCCGCAAGAGCGTGAACTGCCTCCTACAAGACTTGGACATTGCACGAAATTAAACTCTGATCTGTTTAATCTACTGTAATTTGAGTTTTCTATTTTATCCAGTAATATTTGTCTCTTACCTGATATAACATGGATAAACTACAATTTCTATTAGTTAATTGTGGGCATTTACCTTATTTGTAATATCTTGCTGCAAAACATTGCTAAGAAAGATAAAAGAAGATCTAGATAAATGAAGAGGTATACTATGTTCATAAATTAGAAGATGTGATATTGTTAAGATGTCAGTTCTCTTCAAATTGATCTATAGATTCCAGGCAATTCCAACCAAATTCCTGAAGGATTTTTGTTAACTGTTAAGAAGCTAATTCTAAAACCTACGTGGAAATACAAATTACCTAATATAGCCAAAATGACATTGAGAAAGAATAAAGTTGGATAATTTGTCCTACATGATTTCAAGAAATATTTTAAATACATTAATAAAAGCTGTGTGGTATTGGCATAAAGATAGGAAAAAAGATTAATTAAATAAAAAGTGCAGAAATAGGTCCACATTATTTATGATCTATTGATTTTTATGAAGAGGTCAAGGTGACTCAATAATCTCCTCAACAAATGGTCCTGGAATAAGTGGATAGCCGTATGTAAAACAAACAAACCAAAAACACAGACCCTTACCTCTTGCCATGTAAAACACCAACTTAAAATAGTTTATAGGCCCAAGTGTAATAGAAAAACTATAAAGTTTCTAGAAGAAAACAGAGGAGAAAATCTTTGTGACCTTAGATTTGGCAAAAATTTCTTTAAAAGAACCTCAAATCCACAAATTGTAAAAGACAAAAATATCTATAATATTTGACATTCTTAAAATTAAAACTTTTGCTCTTTAAAATACCCTCTTGCCAGGTGTCGTGGTGCTTGCCTGTAGTCCCAGCTACTGAGGAGGCTGAGGCAGGAGGATAGCCTGAGCCCAGGAGTTTGGGGCTGCAGTGAGATATGATCACACCACTGTACTTCAGTCTGAGTGACAGAGTGAGAACTTGTCTCTAAAAAGAATAAAATAAAAAATACACTGTTATGAAAATGAAAAGACAAGCCACAGACTAGGAGAAAATATCTGGCAAACATATTTCCAACAGAGGGCTTGCACATATAAAGAACTCTGACTACTAAATTATAAAACAAACAATCAATAAAAATGGGTAGAAGATTTGAACAGACACTTCACAAAATAAGATATAATAGATAACAAGAAAAGGAAAATATGCTCAACATAATCAATATGAAGATGCAAATTGAAATCACAATAAGAAATCACTAAACACCTCCTATAATGTCTAAACTTAAGCAGGCTGATCATAGTAAGTTTTGGCACAGTTGTGGAGCAGTGGTAACTTTCACACACTGGTGGTAGCAATGTTAAATTCTACATCTACTTTGGAAAATGTTTGGTAGTTTTCCCCCAAATTAAAGAGGTATCTACATATGGATCAGCCTTTCCACTCTTAGATACTTACCCAAGAGAAATGGAAAGTTTATTCTACAAATGTTCAAAGAGCCTTTGTCATACTCAATAGTTGAAAACAGCTCAAATGTGCACTAACAGGAGAATGAGTAGGCATATTTTGTTATATCCACACAATAGAACTCTATTCAGTAATAAAAAAAGAGCAAACTATTGATACATGCAACAACATTGAAGTAATTATGCTATTTATAAAAAGCCAGATAATAAAAAGTACAGTATATTGTTACATTTATATAAAATTGTATAACATACAAACTAATATTTGGTTAAGAAAACATACCTGTGGGTGCTTGCAGGAAGTTGGAAAGGAAAGATGGATTACAAAGGGGTGTGAGAAAACTCTTGGGAGTAATAGGTATGTTCATTATCTTGATTGTGGGGAAAACTTCACAGGAGTATGCATATATCAAACTCAAATTGTACAATTTAAATATGTTCACTTATTGTATGCTACTTATGCAGTCATACAGTTGTAAAAAATTTAAATATAAAGGGAGTTTTCAGCTGTGCAGTAGAGGGTTTAGGAGAGTGTCAGACTGGATCCGATCTGGGAATGCACGAAGCCAGTAGCCATGAGGGTCTGGGTGACAGCACCTGGGGTGACCGAGTGGAGAGGACTAATTGTGATCACCTGTTGGGCAGGTGGGTAATCAGTTCACATGGGACCACTGGTCATAGTGGAAACTCTCCTTTCCTGCGAAGGTGGGTGTGTGCATCAAAGGATGGGGAAGCCTCCTCAGAGCACTGTCTCCCAGGTAGGGCGGGGGGCTCTGGAAGAGTGGCTCCACCTGTGGAGGCATGGGCAATGGAGGGTGTTTCTCCTAACTGGAGCAGTGCACAAGGATGTCATCATGTGACAGTCACTGCATGTATACCTGTACATAGTCACATACATATATACATGCACATATGCACACACATATACATATGCTCATTTACATATTAAGTTATGTATACATACACATGTTCACATATGTAGACACACATATACATGCACATATTCACATGAACACACATACATACACATATTCACAACCATTTCCAAACACACATATACATATTCATATATGTGCAGACATATGCACATTTATATACGGAGACACATTTGTATAGTCATATATGTATACATCCACAATAAACCTATTCATATACATGCACATAAAAACATAAATATACCATATATGTACACATACACACATTCACATTAATTTATGTATATATACACATCATTCATATTCGTATGCACACACATAATATATGTTCATATACATATCAGAGAATTTTAAAAAGTTTTTAGAAAAATAAAATTAAAAGATAAAAATATAAAATATAAACTTCATTTATTGACATAAGCTCCATCAAATTCAAGACACCTTTGTAAGAGATGATACCAACCATTCGGTCCATCCCTAAAGAACTGAGTGTCCTGGAAATTTGGCCTTATCAACGCAGGCTTTACATTATTAGCTGAAGAAAAATGGGTGCCCTTCACAAATTTTTAAGATTAGAAAACAAAAAGAAGCCAGAAGCAGCCCAATCAGGACACGAGGTGGATGCCTAATGATCTCCCATTGAGACTCTCATATAACCGCCGTGTGTGATGAGACGAATGAGCAGGAGTGTGGTGGTGGAGAAGGACCCTCTGGGGAAGCTTTCCCAGAAATTTTTCTGATAAAGCTTTGGCTAACTTTCTCAAAACACTCTCACAATGAGCAAATGTTATCATTTCTTGGCCCTCCAGAACGCCATCAAGCAAAATGCCTTGAGTATCCCAAAAAATTGTTGCCATGACCTTTGCTCTTGTCTGCTCCACTTTGCTTTGACGGGACACACTCACCTCTTGGTAGCCATTGCTTTGGTTGTGTTTAGTCTTCTGGATTGTACTGGTGAAGCCCTGTTTTACCTCAGGATCTTGATCCTATTTATTTAAAATTTCCACAGAAAGCTCCACTCTTGTCTGCAGGTGATCTGGGTGCAGTGGTTTTGACATCCATCAAGTGGAAAGTTTGTTCAACTTTAATTTTTCAGTCAGAGCTGTGTAAGCAGAACCAATGGAGATGTCTGTGGTGTTGGCTATTGTTCGTGCTGTTATTTATTGGTTCTTTTCAATTAGGACATGAACAAGATGAATTTTTTCCTCAAAAACTGATGTGGATGGTCTGTTGCCATAGGTTTCATCCTCAGCATCATCTCATCTGTCTTAAAACGAGTCATCCATTTATAAACTGCTGATTCCTTTGGGGCACTGTCCCCATGAACTTTTGTAGAGCATTAATGATTTCATCATTCTTCCACCCAAGCTTCACCATAAATTTGAGGTTTGTTCTTGCTTCAATTTTAGCAGAATTCGTGTTGCTCTGATAGGGTTCTTTTCAAACTCATGTTTTATCTTTCTTAGTGCCTCATACTAGATCCTCTTCGGACATGATATAACGAGTTAGTACAAGTTTATTTTGGTGCAAAAAAATTTTGAAATCCATGCCTAGTCGTCACAATACGCATTTTCTGTGAGCTTTTCCAAGACCCTTTTTATACTTATCTATACATGTATTTTTAATCTTGTTCACCCTTGTTAAGTGTTTCCTGTCCCCATTTGCCAATGAGGAAAACACATTTCTTAGAATTTGCTCACTAGTAATACATAATTAATATTAATTAATCAATGATTAATATGTCTTCTTGATCTCTCCCTTGTATAAGTCTAGAGCTCCCTTTCAGAAAACATTTAAGAGGCAGCGAGTCCTGAGAGTTCTGGGGCCACAGGACCTGGGTTCCTCAACTCCCAGGAGTGCATCCTGGCTCAGCCAAGAGACCCCCGTGACCCCAAGGACCCTTCATGAGGGGCTCCCGGGTGAGGGCTCCCCAGCCTGTCCTGGGGCCATGCCTGTAGCTCTCTCTGCCTTCAGACTTGGCATGTGTCACGTACTACTGACTTCCCAGCTGTGACTCAGATTCTCCACTTCCAATTTGGGCTCCGCAGTGCCCCTCGGAATTCTTGGTAAAATCTTGCCAGTTTATCCCATGTCTTCCCCGTGAGTAGCACAAGGAGCTTATTTTGTTGAGGTCAGTCTCCTTCATGGAGCTGTTGTGCAAACTTTTATATTTTATTTCCAAATTGTTTACCCTCCTTTGTTCCTTTGAAAGATTTGGGTGAGTAGATGGGCAGTCGTGAGGAGGCGTATTTGACTCAGCTGTTTAAGAAAGGGGCTGATTTTCACACAGCTGTCATACTCTGGCGAGACTTCTTACCTGAGGGGAGGAGGTGGAAAGTTGACCCAAGTGAACGGAAAAACAACTTGCAACCCTGCTCCCCTGGGCCTCCAGCCTCTGCAAAAGACTGTGGAGGGCATTGTGCCCAGTGACAGCAGAGCTGAGATTCTCGCTGAATCCCCGCCTGCCCCAGGAACCCCCAGCTATCCCGTGTTCTCTCACCTCCAAGCCCTAGCAGCTCCCAAGTGAAGCCCTCCGCACTTCCCATGTGCCAACAGCCCCTGGCCCCTGGGCCACACAGGGAGGGACAGGGACCCGCTGCAGGCAGGTAGGCTGCTGCTCAGTAAGATGCAAACCAGTGAGGAGCAGGTCTGGAAAAAGACAGCTCCACTTGTCTCCTCCCTGGCCCCTGTCTCTCCTGCAGCCACTGTTGCAGCCCTCTGCTCTCCTCCGTGATGTGACACTGGCGGGGATGTTCTTCCACGGCCCGGCTCCACCTGCATTCTCTGTGGGCCGTGCAGAAGGTGACACTCCCTTCCACCTGCTGTGCCAACAGCAGCACTCCAGCCTCAGAAGGACATGATGCAAGAGAGCCAGCAAGATTTGATGGACCCGGGGGAGGCAGCAGGGTGTGGAGGTGAAGAATGACACCCAGGTCTGCTATGAGCAAGAAAGTCGACAGCGGCACAATTTACAGAGCTAGAGAACACAGGGGCAGGACATACAGGGGACAGAGCAAGACTTAATTTAGATGTGATAAGTTTGATGTGGCCATGCGATTTTCAAATGGATTTGTCAAGTAGCAAGTTAAAGAGGTCTGGGTTGCATATGTACCTTTGGGAACTGTTGGGACATAGATGGGCCACCAAGTTGAAGAATGAGTGAGTCTCTGAGGCAGCATTTGAGGACATGCAGAAGAGGGAGCTCAGTGCAGAGATCTAAGCTGGGGTTTGCAGACGAGATGGGGGAAGGAGCTGGCAGGGAGAGAGAAAGCCACGCACATGGGGCCGATGAGCTGAGACACACAGGGAGGGACAGGGACCCGCTGCAGGCAGGCTGCTGCTCAGTGAGATGGAAACCAGTGAGGAGCAGGTCTGGAAAAAGACAGCTCCCCTTGTCTCCAGCCTCTTCTCCTTCATCTGCAAATCGGCTGTTCCCGCTAACTGTGCTCTCTCATGCTGTCTTACTGGTGGTTCAACACCAATGTCAGGAAGCAGGACACCACATCAATCTTATGCCGTGTGGCTCGTAATCGAGCCCCATTCTCTGGAGACCAAGGGGCAGTCCATGAAAGCCAGCAGGAAGCTAAGATTGCTTCTGGGATGTTTTCCCCTAAGCTGTAAAAACCCAGACGTGATCTGGCTATTCGAGGCACCTGTGTCCATACCTGTCTCTGGCTGCTGTTGGGGCTCTGTCCATGTGCACCCACAGTGTGGAAAAGCTGTGGAGACTTCTATCTTACAACACACAAAGACAGAAGCAAGGAGAAAATAACAGTCTCCACAGGAAAGCAGAGAAATTGGAAATGTCTGGGGAAAAAGCATGCCTGGTTGCTAGGGACTGGCTGCTGTTTTCAGTTGAAGCTATGAGTCACCAATACTGACGAAAACATTCACACTAGTGTGCAGAGTTCGGGAGAGCATCTCACTGCACCTTCCTGAATGGGCAGATGGCATCTGTCTGTGAAAACGAGAACAGCTCTAATCACAAAAGAAATGATTGTGGAAGGATTTTACTTCTTTCTCCATTCTCTCTGACCCTTCTCTTCCACCCCACTGACAGAACAGCGTCCCAGCAGGAAAATTTCCCCCTTTGGATACAGCCAGCTGTGTAGTAAATAGTGCCTCTCTGGAGTTCATGGATTTCCTAACGCCATAAAAGTTTTCAGATCAATAGGTTTAACCTCTGGACCCATAGATGGGCTCAGGGAGATTCGTGGACTCATGAAATTGATGGCAACAATTTTATATTGTCTTTTTTCTACACATTTTCCTTTATACAAAAATTTCACAGAATTCCATAAGAAACATCTGACTATATACCAGAAAGCTTCAAAAGTAAAATGTTGTGAGTATAGCTGAAGCCACTACCACACCTGCCTGCTTGTGTTCTCCATACTTCTGACTGCAGGAAACCATTCTCTTGAATTTGGTGTTCATTTCCTTTCAAACAGTGTATTCTGATAGTGTGAATATTTATTCTAAAACTATTACAGTATTTTAATGTTTTATTTTTCAATAATCTTAGACTTACAAAAATGTTGCAAAAATAGTACAAAGTTCTTATATATTCTTCACTCAGTTTGCTGTAATATTAACAACTCACATAACCATGATTTAACAATCAAAATCTGGAAATTAACTTTGGTACAATAATATTGTATAGACATTATTGAAATTTTGTCAGCCTGCTGTATCTTATAGATCATTCTATATTAACACACATAGGTATACCAAATCTTTAGTGGACATATATAAATTTTACTAGTAGAACATTTTCCTAGAATTGGAAATTCTGGGTCAAAGAGTATATTAAATATAATAGAAACTACAAAAATGCCTCTGAAAGAAGTCACACAATTTGCACAACCACCTTCAGCATACAAAACACCTAGTCACCTACACCCTCATCAGCATGACTACTAGACTCACAGCAGCCTGAGATGGCAATACTGGTTTGGGAAAACAAGCCAAAGAAGGGGATTCCTAATTTTGCTTTTGAACTTGGACAGTCTTGATGTTACCTCTCAGCTGTGAATGGGCAGAACAGATCCAAAGAAGTATAGCAAAAGCTTTGAGAATGGAACTGAGATTAGAAACTCTGTCTACAATAGACCAAGTCTAAATTTGCGGTCAGAATCTAATGGGGTTCACTGACTGCTAAAATGAAAGAATCAATATTCTTCAGAGGATTATATTAGGACTCAGAGTCAATATAATACAACATTCATACATCTATGATACAATCCAAAATTATATATGAAGAATCAGAAAAATGTGACTGATCTTCAAGTGAAAATGCAACAGATATGGCAACCCCAAGATATACAGAGGTTGGTATTATCACACTGAGACCTTAAAGCAGCTATTACCACTGTGCTCCATTAAGTAACAGTAAATACATTTGAGATAAACAAAATGATGGAAGTTGACAGCAGAGAAATAGAAATTATTGAAAAGAACCAAAAGAAAAATTTATATATGAAAAATAAAAAAAGTGAAGTTAAAAATGCACTGGACAGGTTCAGTAGCAGAATGAAGAGGACAGAATAAAGTGTCAGGGAACCTAAAGATAGATCAATAATCATAATCCAATCTGAAGAACAGAGAGAAACATTGGGGAAAAAATGACAGAACTCAGGAAACTGTGGGGAAATGTCAAAAGGTCTAAAATTTGACCCTGACTCGAGCATTACAAAAACAATCCATGTAAACAAAAGCATTTGTACCCCCATAATATTTTGAAATAAAAAAATAAACTCAGATTAGATGATGGAAAAACAAAGTCTAAATTATGTGTCACTGAAGTTCCAGAGGATCATAAAAAGAGATTAGTGCAGAAAAAAATTTGAAAAAATAATGGCTGAAAACTCCTCAAATTTGGTGAAAGATATACACAAAGAAACTATGCCTAGATAACCATAATCAAATTATTGAAACCCAATGATAAAGAAAAATTCTTTAAAACAGCTATGGAAAACGTAACATCCCTGGGAAACAATAATTAGAATTGTCACAGATGTCACATTAGAAACTATGAAGACCAGAAGATAGCAGAAGAGCATGTTTAAAATGCTGAAAGAAAGGAACTGTCAATCCAGGATTCTATATTGAGCAGAAATATCCTTCAGGAGTGGAGGCAAAAATCAAGATATTCTGAAATGAAAGAAAACTAAGAAAACATCACCAGCAGGCATGCACTATAAGAAAAGTGACATCAAGTTCTCCATGCTAAAGGGAAATGACATTTGAGGGAAACTCAGATTTTCACTAGTAAAGGAAAATCAATGGTAAATAGCTTGGATCATAGAAAAGCCTATTCTTTCCTCTGAAGTTCTTTCAAGTACTTATCGCTATTGAAAACAAAAGTTAAAGTATTGTGTGGTGGGGTTTCCAATGTGTATAAACATAACACTGTGACAACTACAGCATATAGGTCAGTGGGGATGCTGGGGGCAGAGGTTCTAATATATCACGAGTTTTCCATGTACTCCTTGAAGTGAGACAAGTCAACTCTAAGTCAAATATGAAAAATCAGGTCTGCATATTTTAATCCATAGAGCAAACACTGAAACACACAAAGAGATAATAGCTCAAAAGCTCATAGATAAACTAAAATAGAATACTAAAAGAATTAAATTATCCAAAAGAAGGGAGGAAAAGAGAATTAGAGGAACAAAAATAGAGGGAGAAAATAGAAAAATAAGTAATAAAATAAAAGACCTAAACCCAACCATGCTCATACTTATGTTAAATGTTAATGGTCTAAACACTTTAATCAAAAGCCAGAGATTATCAGAATGGAGAGAAAACACAAGACCATACTCTATGCTGCTACAAGAGACATACTTTAGATATAAAGTTAGGCTGAGATAAATGGACCAGAAAAGACATACCAAGAGCAAACAGTAAGCCTAAGAAGGCTGTGTGGCTACTGCAACATCAAGCAGTGCTAGAGACCTTTCATTATCGTCATCACAAAGTGACAATCCATCAGGGGAACTTAGTGATTAAACGTGTGCCTGTGGTTAATAACAGAGCCTTAGCACAAAGAGCAGACATGGACATAACTGGGAAACAACTTCACAATTATAGCTAAGAGTTTTTAATATCTATTTCTGCAATGGATACATCAAATTGACAAAAAAAGATCACTAAAGACATGGATGATCTGAACAGCCTTCATCTAATTGATATTCATGGACCATGACATCCAACAACTACAGAACACACATTCTTTTCCGGTGCGCACAAAATGCTTAATAAGATAGACGAGATACTGAACATAAAACAAGTCTCATTAGAAGTATCGAAATCTTTCCAAGTATATTTTCTGAATAAAATGGAATTTACTTAGAAATTAATAACAATAAGATATCTAGGAAAACCTCCAAATATCTGGCAATTAAGAAACACATTTCTAAATAGTTCATGGCCCAAAAATGAAATCAAGGGGAAATTAGTAAATATTTTGATCTCTGTGACAACAAAAATACAATATTAAAATTTGCAGGATGCAGTTGGAGCAGCAGAAGGCGGCTTGTAGCTTTAAAGGCGTCGGTGAGGAGTGTGAGCTGGGCGCTGAGATCCGGAATTGGCAGTCGTTAGCACCCAGGTGTACCGGATCAACACCGACTTGGCAGTGAGAAAAGCAGAAGCCAAACGTATACCTTAGGGAGACAGCAACTCTAAGGGCAGAAGGGTAAGTTTGAGAGAAGCAGGTGAGCGAGTAGGTCCCACGAGCCGCTGACTCAGTTCCACCTGCGAAGGGCAAACGCGTGTGCGCTCTCCTCTTCCGCACGAACAGGTGGAAACGCAGCCACCTGCAGCTTTTGGCTGCAATAGTCAAAAAGGCCACACGATGGCGGAACAGCTCCGCGAAAGCTGCCGAGACCGGCGCGTTTTCAATGCCGCTGTGTTAGCGGATACACCTTTCACCAAACCACTTACTGGTCCAGCCGGGTTACCGAGCTGTTGCTGCCTGCCAGGTACTGCACCGCCTCTGTGAACAGGTAGTTTCCTTCCCGGGGTGGGGTTGGGGTGCAGGAAAAACCCAGGTAGGCAAAAACGGATGATTTCAGAGTATGGCAAAGGGCTCGAGAACGACAGAGCGCAGCATTCAGAGCTCACGTCGCCGACGGAGGAGCAGTGGCCCCACCACGACTGGGCACGACCACGCGGCCGGGACGATGAGCGTCGCCGCGTGCGCATCGCCCGCACCTGTTGCAGGTCAAGCTCCACGCACAGGCGCAGCACCGAGGGTCAGACTCACGTGTCCCGTTTCTCGTGGGCGCTCTGCACTGAAGTAAACAGGCCCCCACCCCCGCGACTTCGACTTTCTTTCTCATGTGTGAATCCAGGTTGTCTCTCTGCCCTCCCGTTCATCTGTCCGCCCCTCGTCCGTCTATTTTCCACCGGGAAGAACACTGCTCTTCCTCATTAGCTCCCCGGGCTTGGCTCCTGGGCCCCATTCCAGCGTGGATCCCACCCCGCCTGCACCTTCTGTGGACCGGAGTGGTGAGTACCGGCTCCACTCGGCGCAGATTCCGTGAGGCAGCAAAGTTCAGAGTTGGTGCGGTGACGGGGGGCGGAGGCAAAGAAACCCACTTTATGAGTTTCAGCTGCAGACACTTTAGGCTGTTATCCGGAAAGAAGAATCCTCGGGGTTGTGGGGGAAGAACAGGGAGAGGTGAGAGCCTTTGGGACCTGGGTGACGGTGCAGGCTGGGAAGACCTGCCCTTTGTGACCTCCAGGGGCAGAGCCCAAGAAGGCCGTAGCGGCCGGCGTGGATGCAGCCACGGGAGACGGTTCTGCACGGGCGGCTGGGGAGAGGCGAGGGCCAGGGAGCCCCGCTGCCGCGGCTGCAAGGGCCAGAGAGGCGTCGGAGGGGACGCCGGCCGGTGCACACTGGGGTCAAACAGTGGGCAGAGGTTGAACCAGGTAGCTTTTGAGATCCCTTATCATCCTGACATTCTCTGATTCTTGAAAGGAATTGAGTAAGTCAGGAGAGAGTAGAGGGAGGCATCGAGGAAACCACACGAATTGGCAAAGGAGTGGAGCACGCGAGTGCAGGGAGGCGCTGGGGGCTGCTCAGAGGTGCTCACAGCCCTGAAGGTTGAGGAAGCAGGACACAGAGCAAGGCGCCAGCTACAGCAAGGGTTAGGGTCAGGGGCCTCCAGGTTTCAGCACAGCAGGAGGAGTCCAGCCAGACCGCAGGGCGGGAAGAGAGAGGGTTTGGTGCGGGGGACAGAGAGAGGCGCGCTCTGTAAACGTGTGCGCGCCTCGAATGAGCAAGACCTGGAGTGAACGGGGGTGTCGGGGGAAGGAGAAAAGGGGTTTTTATTTGTTTGTTTGTTTAAGTGTTTTGCAAGCTGAGGGGACTTACTTAGCAGAGTAGATTGCTGGGGAGCCACTGAAGATATAAGTAGTGTGGAATATTCAATATCGAGGAAGAGACCCATGGATATTACATGGTTTCATGTCAGTATCCCATCTTGGCACAGCAAAGATGTTGCCTGGGACGTTACCATAGCAAGACAGAGGGAGAAGGCAGCTGAGAGACGTGAGGAAGGGACTTGGAATTTCAAACCCAGCCGAGCCTGAATGTGAGCCCCGGCTCAGCTTCTTCTGGCTGCAGGGTCTGTGCAAGTCGTGTAACTAGAGGAATCCTGGTTTCCCATCTGCCAAATAATCATCAGGTGATCGCTACCATTTACTGAGCTACTAAGTCCCACAACAAGCTTAGGAAGTGCTTTCTATGCATCAGCTCACGAATTCTTTTTTTTTTTTTTTTGAGACAGAGTCTCACTTTGTTGCCCTGGCTAGAGTGAGTGCCATGGCGTCAGCCTAGCTCACAGCAACCTCGGACTCCTGGGCTCAAGCAATCCTACTGCCTCAGCCTCCCAAGTAGCTGGGACTACAGGCATGCGCCACCATGCCCGGCTAATTTTTTCTATATATTTTTAGCTGTCCAATTAATTT
>CAUYSK010044034.1:0-19569 GCA_963575035.1 Avahi laniger | reverse complement strand
GGCGTCAGCCTAGCTCACAGCAACCTCACACTCCTGGGCTCAAGCGATCCTTCTGTCTCAGCCTCCCGAGTAGCTGGGACTACAGGCATGTGCCACCATGCCTGGCTAATTTTTTCTATATATATATTTTTAGTTGTCCGGATCATTTCTTTCTATTTTTTGGTAGAGACAGGGTCTCGCTCTTGCTCAGGCTGGTCTCGAACTCCTGACGTTGAGCGATCCTCCCGCCTCGGCCTCCCAGAGTGCTAGGATTACAGGCGTGAGCCACCGTGCCTGGCCACATTTTGCAGTTTTCAAGAAAGGATTTCATGTATCCCAAATTTTTCAGCTACATATTTATTCCCATTCATTTTTTAATTCACATAACAGTTTTAATTTGTGCTAAACACCATGTGAATTGCTTAGGTTAATGGATCAGCAACGTTTTATTTTTTTGTAAAAAATGTCTAAGTTTTTGAGAAAATGAAGGTTCTTTTGGAACGTGCTGGATTTACTCTCTTAGGGAGTCATGTTGTATTATATTTATGATAACTCAAATCTTCCTTGAAAGTCTCCTCCCTCACAGCTCTAAAGTAATCTGGAGAGGGTATAAAAGATACAAAACTATGGGTAGGGAAGAATCTTAACTATAAAAGCAAAATATATTGCGTAACCACAAAATAATGAGACTTCTTTTTCAAGTGCACGCTTGCAAACGAGTCTCATAACATGATACTTTCTACTTCACTGGTCTCCGACCTTTTTGGCACCAGGGATTGGTTTCATGGAAGACAATTTTTCCACAGATGGAGGAGGTGGGGAGTAGGAGCTCACACGGCAATGTGAGCGATGGGGAACGGCTATAAATACAGATGAAGCTTTGCTGGCTTGCCAGCTGCCAGCCACTCCCTCGCAAGTCAGCCCGGAGGTTGGGACCGCAGTTGTACATAATGTATTTCCTTCTTCATACTTGAGCCACCTCTCTTCTCACTCTTCCCCTTACTTCCCCAGCTCCAGGCACATAAGGCTTCCTTCTTGTTCCAGAATGTCTCAGAGCCTTTGCCCTTATGTCCATGCTTTAGGTCTTAGGTAAAACGTCACCTCCTCAGAAAGGCCTTCTCTGACCATGTCCTCTATCTCAGCAACCTATTTCTTTCTTTCAGGCACACATCACTCTCTAAATTATCTCATTAATTCATTTATTTGTGTATTGTCTGCCTCATCCACTAGAAGGCAAGGCCAATATGGTAAGGGCCCTTATTCTCAACCCTTGGTCAGGGCACTGAGCCCCAGTGGCATTTGTGGTTTTGGCTATGAGTTTGGAATTTTTCTTTGTACTGAAAATCTGAAGTAGCAGAGCTAACATTCTACTTTTAATTTACCTTTACAAGAAGTAAAGAATTCCCAAATAGGACTTTTTTCTTGTAAGACTTATAGCTTAAGCAGAATCAAGTAATTAAAACTTAATTGTAATTCTTAAAGATTACTTGGTTTAATTTTATGAATTTAATGCACAATACTATTTCTCAAAGATCAAAATTTTGATATAATCTAAATTTATTTTATTTTGCCTTGCATTATTTTTTTACAAATATTTATTGGCATAAAAAGGATATAATGCTCTTCTCATAAAAAGGTTTTGACTAATGCACTTCATATTAGTATTTATATTAACAATCCATCAATTTCCCTTTTTAACAACTTGAATTTTTTCCCTTCCTTAGTCTCTTTTAATCTAAAAGAGTTTCCATTCCCTCCCTTTTATTACATTTAATTTTCGAAAGAAACCAAGTCATTTGTCCTATAGAATTTCCCACATTCTAAATTTGGTCAATTCTATCCTCTTCATGTTGTTTAACAGATTCCTCTACCCCCCATATCAATAACTGGTAGTTAGACTTTTAACATACATACATATATATATACACACACACACACACACACACTTTTTTGCCTAGAATACTTCATAGGTAGTGCTATATATTTCTATATATATAGAAATATATACATAGAAGGAATATATTTGGTTGTCTTTTAGTGATGTTAAAATTGATTGGTGGGTTTAAGTGTTGTCAGTCTGATCCATTCATTATAAAATTCCCCATCATCCTTTCAATCAATGATTTAGCAACTATAATAATAATTGCCTGGATTCAATGTTTTATGAGTTATAAATAGTGATTTCCTAATTCTATCATATCTCCTGTATTTGTTAGCTGTGATTTTTCTAGAAAGAAATTTTTCAGGACTATACTTTCAGGGATCATTTCTATAGTTCGTTACTGGAGAAGTTTCTTTGAAATGTAGAGCCTCGGAAATGAAAATCTTATATTAAAAAAAATTTTTTTCCCTCATCAACTCTGGTTACCCTGAACGTAGATTGTGTAGGAAATGGAGGACAAATGCTTTATTTTTCTTTTTATTAATTTTAGAATAATAAATGTTACCTAGCAACCTCCAAAATTATTTTTTATGAAGTTCTAGATTTTTGTATGTTTGATATATCTTAATTTCAAAAGAAAGCTGAGCTCTATTTTCCTTCAAACACTGAGTATCTGATTCCTATCATACCTCAAGTATCTAGGTATCCCTATATGGTTTAGTTACATGACTCAGCTTACTGTGCTTAAACCAATTTAAATTGCATTGCAGCCTAAATTCCTAACACAGATCTGTCCATTCTTCTACTTCTGTCCTGCACTGAAACTTTGGATTTTATAAAAACAAGAGAGAAAATTTCTTTAAAATCACACTGGCATTTATGAGGCTCATCTCTGCCATTCCTTTATGCTTTGAATCTTAGCAACTTTCTTAAAGAAGATGCAAAAATAACTTTTTTCCATCAAAGGAGAAAGCATTTTAATAAGGAATTTGAATTTCAGGCCCAAAAGTTTTCTCTACAGCAGGTCCTCAAATAATGTTGTTTCATTATAACATTGATGAGAAAAAAAAATGGTTTCCCTGCCCAGGTTACTGTTTTGTGTGGAGTTTGCACATTTTTCTCCTTGTCTGCATGTTTTTTTTCTCCAGGTACTCCAGTTTTCTCCCACATCCTAAAGATGTGTGCCCTGCCACAGTTTGGCCTCATGTTCAGGGCTGGTTCCTGCCTTGTGCCCTGAGCTGCCACGACAGGCTCCAGCCACCCATCATCCTGAACTGAAACAACTGGGTAATTATTTTGTTTTTATTTAATCTTTCTTAAATATATATCTCATATTTATTTCAATATTTAATATTGGAAGTGTTTTGGTCTTTATTTAGAAGTTTGGTGATGTTTTTGTGACCAGAAATATGCTGTAGGAACTTAATTCTTGTTTATATCATTTAGCCTATGGTAAAATTGGTTTCTTTACACATTGTTTTAAGTTGCAGATTCCAAGGACCTATGAACAATGTTTAGTGAGGACTGTTAAGCTTGGAGCAAGTGCTTTCACTAATGGGAAGCAACCTTCTGGTGCAGGGCACCTGGAGACATGCATCATCCCTTCCTGGGTATGCGCCCCCAACTCCTGTGAAAGTGGAGCTGGATGATCAAAAGAGTGTGTGAGTAGGAGAGTAGATAGAAATTTAGGTTTGATTTGAACATAGAGGATATGGATGGACAGGTGTGGAAAAAAAAAGAGGTCTAGTTCTTTGCATATTTATTACTGTGTTGTCTAACTTAGAGTTGAGGTGAGGAATATTTGAGTAAGTTTAAAAAATAACCACTGGTGTTTTAAACAGCAGTGGCTTAAATATAAATAGTAAAAACAAAACAAGACAGTAAGATTAAATAATAATGGCAAAGTCACTCCACGTACTGAAAAAGGCAATGAATTGGGAGAGTCACAAAACTTTAAAGACTGCTTGTGTGCTAGCACGCTGGCAATTCCAAGGTGAATACCAAACAGTTGCCTCAGGAAAGGACCTCAGTCTTGTGTTGAATCTTTTCACTTGGCAAGTGGAAGCTCACCAGACTTTGTCTGAAGTAGGGTGAATTAGAAATTTACAAACAGATTGAAACACATCAAATATGTAAAATTCTAGTATTTCATTAAAAAATAATAATTAACTACTTTTGGAGGTTACTAGGCGCCACTATTACCTAAAAATTGATAAAGGGGAAAAATAAAGCATTTATCCTGCCTTTCTTGCACAATTCGTACATCAGGGCAACCAAATAATTAATGAAGGAAACAATACAAATACAGAATACATAAATTAAGTTAGTTAATGACCTAAAAATTTCTGATAAACATATTTGTTTTGCCTACCTTGGGGGACATTTGATGACGGAGTGTCAAAGGGATTAATGAGAAAGGAAGCGCTCGGTGGACTGTAAAATCACTCTTTGGGTCTAAGTCCACTTTCTGACTTCAGAGCGCCGGACTGAGAGCCGCGGCTGCTGGGGCGAGCAGCAGCTGACAGCTCTTTCCAGGTGCACCGCAGGTGACGTGGTCCAGATCTCTCTTCCTGCCAATGCTGCCGGGCAGGCTCGGCCTGAGGTCTGTCGGCCACACGGCTGCCTTTTCAGACCTCGAAGGAACAACCCCACTTCCCTCTACGCTCAGCAAACTAGGTGGAGAAACGCAAGCGGCGGAGGGCCACGCCAGAGGCGGCCGGAAACCCAAAGCCAGCTGGCGCACGCTGCCGACCACTTCCGGCCGCGGGAGCCGGGAGAGGCGCCGCACGCCGCGCGCGGGTCCGACGTGCGGTGCGCAGCTGCCCCCTGCTGGCGGAGCGCAGTCAGCCCGCGGAGCTGTACTGCCTCTCAGAGGATAACCCGGGAGCGTTTCCGGCCCCGTGGCGTCTTCCTCAGCAACCATTACGAGGCCAGGCTTCTGCTACGAATTTTATTATTATTATTTTCCAACTCACATTTCCCCTGGCCCTCAAAGCGACCTTTTGTTTGAAGGAAAGCGGGAGTTGGAAAAGGAGGGTAAAGAAGACTCCTAATGCGAGGCAAAGATGGAGGAAGGCTCCGAGGCCCCAGACTGGGACAGTGATGAGACCGTGATAGAGGGGTCGGTAACAGAGAACGAGCTGGAAGAAGAGGAGCTGCCCTGGAGAAGGTGACCACCATTAGGGCCAGGGCGCCTGCACCCTCGAGCCAGGCCTGCACACCAGCGGCCCACGTGCCGTCTGAGGCCGTCAGAGTTTTGAGTGGAAATTGTGACCATCAGAACGTAGGCTTGTGGGGCAGCAGTGCCTGGGCCAAGAGATTGTAAATAAGCAACCACCGTCTGTCCCCACTTACCCCCACAAAATGTGGGGGACAAAATGTGGTTTATAGTAGGTGGCTTTATAGCATTTTTAGAAAGCCTTTTCTCTGATTGGCGTTTTAACTGCTTTTGCATAAGCAAAAACGCCTTGGGTCTGAACTCAAGTGCATTTTGTTTGAAGCAACTTATAGCTCTGCTCTAGGAGATGGTTAACAATTTCAGAGAAAGAATGTGCATTGGGGAAATTGGTTCCTGCCAGACTGGGAATGGATAGTTTTATAACAGTCCAAAAAAGTGAGTATTTCAGTCTATCAAAACCTTTCTTGAGCATGTTCTGTGTTCTAGAGTCAGGAATGAGGCAACTGCCTTTGAGAAATCTTCAGGAAAAACACTTAAACAGATAATTGTGATATAATGTGGGAAATCTAGGGATGGAGGTTATGTCCAGGGTAGTTTAGAAGCGGAGATGAACTCTTACTGACTTCAACCTAGGTGGCCATCAGAGTTGGCAAGGGTAGACTCCTGAATAGAGGCTTGAACATGGGTTAGGATTTAGTCAGATGAAGAAGAGGAGGTATTTTAGGCCAAGGGAACCGCATAGGTGAAGGTGTAAAGGTGGGACATAGCATTGTGTTAAGCCTGTTGGAATGTATTAGGTTGGTGCAAAAGTAATTGCAGTTTTGCACCGTTAATTTTAAATCATTATAACTAGGCTCAAATACATCTTTATTAATCAAAATAGGAGCCATTATAATCAACACATTTTTGCCAATGAGAAATAAGTTTGTTTATTCCCATAGCGTGAAAATCCATGCGTCAGCATTCCCTGAACTCTTGGAAAACATTTTCTGTGTCCTGCTGGTTTTCCCTGCAAAAAAGTTGTGGAGATGCTTGAAGAAGTGGTAGTTGGTTGGCGAGAGGTCAGGTGAATATGGCAGATGAGACAAAACTTCATAGCCCAATTTGTTCAACTTTTGAAGCATTGGTTGTGCGATGTGCAGTGGGGTGTTGTGGAGAATTCAGCCCTTTCTGTTGACCAATGCCGGCTGCAGGTATTGCAGTTTTTGGTGCATCTTATCAATTTGCTGAGCATACTTCTCAGATGTAATGGTTTTTCTGGGATTCAGAAAGCTGAAATGGATCAGACCAACAGCAGAGCACCAAACAATGACCATGACCATTTTTGGTGCAAGTTTGGTTTTGGGAAGTGCTTTGGAGCTGCTTCTCGGTCCAGCCACTGAGGTGGTTGTTGCCAGTTGTCATATATAATCCACTTTTAGTTGCATGCCACAATCTGATTATTGCCAATTGTCTTATAAAAATCCACTTTTAGTTGCATGCTACAATCTGATTGAGAAATGGTTCACTGTTGTTGCATACAATGAGAGAAGAAGACACTTCAAAATGACAATTTCTTTGATTTTCAGTCAGCTCATGAGGCACCCACTTATCGAGCTTTTTCACCTTCCCAATTTGCTTCAAATGCTGAAAGACCATAGAATGGTCGACGTTGAGTTCTTCGGCAACTTCCGGTGTAGTTGTAAGAGGATCAGCTTCGATGATTGCTCTCAATTGATCGCTGTCAACTTCCACTGGCCGGCTACTGAGCTCCCCATCTTCAAGGCTCTTGTCTCTTTTGCAAAACTTCTTGAACCACCACTGCACTGTATGTTCATTAGCAGTTCCTGGGACAAATGCATTGTTGATGTTGTGAGTTGTCTCTGCTGCTTTATGACCCATTTTTGAACTCAGATAAGAAAATCGCTCTAGGCTGGGTACAGTGGCTCATGTCTGTAATCGTAGCACTGTGGAAGGCCGAGGCAGGACGATCCCTTGAGCTGAGGAGTTGGAGACCAACCTGAGCAAGAGAGAGACCCCATCTCTACTAAAAATTAGCCAGATGTGGTGGCACACACCTGTAGTCCCAGCTAACTCGGGAGGCTGAGGCAGGAGGATTGCCTGAGTCCAGGAGTTTGAGGTTGCTATATGCTAGGCTGATGCCACAGCACTTTAGTCTGGGCGACAGAGCAAGACTCTGTCTCAAAAAAAAAGAAAATTGCTCGGATTTGCTTTTTGTCTAACATAATTTCCATAGTCTAAAATAAATATAAAATAAACAGCACATAATAAGTCATTAGCAAAAAAAAATAAAGCGAGAAATGCACATTAAAATTATGTGTAACATAACGACATTTATTTAAGAATGTATTCTGATATCAAATGGCAAATTTCAACAATACTGCAACTTCAATTACTTTTGCTCCAACCTAATACAAACAGTTAACTCCTACTGAAATGTAAAATGTGAGGTGGGGAGTGGTGAAAGATGAACCTGGAGAGGAAGGTAGGATGAGGTCATGTAAGATCTCATACATCCTTGGTGTGTCCTGGTAGGGTGCTTGTAAGGTTTTACGTGAAAGAGTACCATCATTAGATTTTCATTCACTCTGGCATAGCTTAGACTAGGACTTTCAAATTTTAATATGTTATGAATCACTCCAGAATCCTATTGAAATGTGAATTCCAATTCAGGAGTTCTGGGGTGGGTTATGTGATTCTGCATTTCTAAGAAACTTCCAGATTAATGCTGGTACTATTAGAGCAAGGATGCCTCTTACAAAACAAGGCTGGAGAAGTTAGATTTGGGATCAAGGAGTAACAGACTGAGATAATGAAGGTTCAACTAGGAAGAAACAGTGGGAATAGAGTGAAAAGGGCAAATTTGAGAAATCTTTAGAAAGTAAATTTGGCAGGAGATGGTGATTGATTAGATATGAAGGGTGAGGTGAGGACAGCAATGAAGGATGATATCCAGATTTCTGGTTCTTTTATGTATATTAATACATACATTAGTATTTTTGCTCTGGTTGGTATATTGGGACCATTTTGACAAATGCGTGGAATCTTATAACCACCACCACAATCAAGATCCAGAACAGTTCCATCACCCCAACGAAACTCCCTTGTGCTGCTCCTTTGTAGTCAAGCCCTTCTTTCCCCCATTCGAATCACTGTTCTCTTGTGTAATGTAACTATTTTGTCTGCTTTCAAATTTTTCTTATCTTTGGTTCTCAGCAGTTTGATTATGATGTGTCTGGGCATGATTTTCTTTGTGTTTTTCCCGCTTAGGGTTTATCAAGCTTGAAATTCATGTCTTTCATCAACTTTAGTAAGTTTTCTGTCACGATTTCTCTGAATATTTTTTTTCTGTACCAACTTTTTCTCCTTTCCAGACCTGTGATATTGTCTCCCAGATCTCTGAGCCTCTATTCATTTTTTGCTTTCAATTTTTTTTTCTGTCAGTTCTTCAGGTTATGTAATTTCTAATGCTGTATCTTCAGGTTCACTTACTCTTTCCTTGGTCATCTCCATTCTTGTTTTTGACCCCATCTGGTGAATTTTTTATTTCAAAGATTATAATTTTTTCTTTTAAAATTTCCATTTGTTTCTCTTTTATGGTTTTTATTCTGCTGAGAACTTTAATCTTTTTTCCATCCATTTGATGAGTGCTCACCTTTATCTCATGGAAAACGGTTATAATAACTGCTTTAAAGTCTTGTCTTTTAATACCAACATCTGTGTCATCGGGTGGGGGTTCTTCATATGTTGAGTAATTCTGGATTGTATTCTGGACATTTTGAATATTATGTTTTGGATTCTTGTTACTGTTAAAATTCTCTAGAGATTTTTGTTTGGTTTGACAGGCCATCAACCTGATTAGGTTCAGACTGCACATTCTGTTTTGCCTTTGTGTGTGGTGGTTACATCAGCCTTTACTGTTATTTGAGTGTGCCTGACACTTGTACCACTGAGGATTAATCTGGGACTTAGACGTTAATTAATATCATAGTTCAGTTCTCTAAGCCTTTGTTATGCTTCCTTGGGTCTGCTCCACATGTGGATAGCTCAGGGTTGTGCCTGAGACTTACATTTGATCATATATAAAACTAGGTGATTCCGCTTTCCCAGTCTCTCTTCTCCAGGATTCTCATGTCCCCTTCCCTCTCCATACCCACTTGCTGGTTCGTATGACAAGACAGATTTCTTGCAGAGTTTTAACCTTCTCACTGTAGAGGGGTTCCCTGAGTTAAGAAAAGAGAAGAAAAGGGGGATTCTTTCCATACTTTGCAGACAACACAGACGCTTTTTCCCAGTTCCTCTGGTAGAAAGATGTTTTCTTTTCAGTTTTAAGCGCCCTAGTTGCCATGGTTGGTGGCAGTCCTGGCCTGGGGCCAGGGCCGGAGCCGGCCTTGGGCAGTGCTGGGAAACAAGGAAAAAATAAATGAAAGAGAACCCAGGGATTTCTCCCACACCTTCTCATGTACAACAGCCCCTTTCCTTAGTTTTCTGGATAGAAATAAGGGGTTTCTTGGTTTTATTTGCTGTCTGTGTCCATTGGATATTTCCAGGATTAGGGCTTCAATCAAAGCTGGAAGGCAAAAAAGGACCAGAAAACACTGAAACTCCCCTGTAAACAGATTGTTATTCAGATTTCAACTTTAGGCCCCAATCTGCTTTATTATTTACTTTCTCAGGTGGCTTTTAAAATATATTCTTACAGAGTATGGAAGAAATGGCTATAGGAATAGAAAAATAGGCTATAGGTGGCTAATTCTGTCTTGGCTAGCCAATTGTTTTTTCTTTCTAATTTTTAAATGCTTCTCTGCAGTGCCACAGAAACTTTCTTTCAGACCTCATAGTTAAGGTTAGAAATTAGTGTTCTTTTTAATCGTGTGGCGATTTAGTTGAAGTCTAAGCAGAGCTGGAACTGAATGTCAGTGTTTTGGTTTTTCTTTTCTTTGCTTATTGTATGCAGTTCATTTTGGCTGTTTTTCATGCACAGGATCCCAACTTTGGATTGAAGAGCACAGGTCCTAGTAGAGCAGATATCTCCATCAGGTAGAACATTATACAGTTTCTTGTAGCTTTATAATCCTTAAGAAATGATAGAGCTACTAAGGTTGTTTCACTGAGAACTGAGAAAGTTTTTGGTGACCTTTGGGACTAGAAAAGGCAAGGCTTTCCAAGAATTAAGATGTGAGGTGTTAACTTTGTATGAAAAAGCACTTGAGACCCTGAACTTGGTCCTACTGCTGCTTCCGGAAGCCTTGTCCTAAAGTGAATCCAGTCCTCATGGCTCTGTAGGTATTTACTAATTTGTAAATATTCAAGGTGCTAATAGGGTTTTATTTGCTTGTGATTTATTTTCTAAGCAACAGGATTTGTTTTTTATATATGTGCAGGGGAACTTTTTACCAACCCTTACTTTTTGTCTTAGCCTCTGGTAATATGCACTACTCAATAACATTAAGGGATCTATCTCAAGTTAATCCTTTTCCATAATTTTAAACAGAACCACTTTATAAAACAGCTTATTGTTAGATAAATTGAGTGTATGTTCAGGTCAAATCTTGTCCTCTGAGCATTATGATTGCATATAATAAAAGGCTAATCTAATATAATTAACCTGCAAGATTGGGTGTTAATTCTATCCCTCAAGACAGACCAGCGCTGTCTTCAAATGAGTAATCTAGATAGAAAATCTGTTCTAAAGGTTATTAAATACACCTGAGGGAAGGTAGGAACAGAAAGGAAAGCACAAAGAGACGTGGTTAGTAATCACATTAAATTAGCTAAAGAAAGTAATGTTTTTGTTCAGGATCTGTGTCAAAATAGAGTCTATTCCACTGATTAAAGTAGAATGGTGCCAAGTACTGTTTATAGAACTATTACTCTGGAGATATTTTAATTAGATTTTTTTTATAAATCAAGGGCTCATGGTGACATTAGGACTATTTGCTGTAAAAATTTTGATAACATATAAAACTGAAACTCTAATTGTCATGAAAAATTTCATTGTACTTTAAACAAAGCATTGAAAATTGTTTCAAATCTTCAGATTTTACCTGAGATTTTTTTGTTTTAATCCAACCAGTGAATTTCCCCTCCCTTTTCTATAGTTAATACTTTCCATTATTTCTTATTTCTAATATTTCTAAGTTATATTTATTATGAAAATATTACATCCATAAGAAAGTACTTAGTGACTTTTGGAGTATTAGTTATGGATGTAGTTGAACGGTTTGACTAAGAATCAGGAAATTAAGGTTCTATTTTCAATTGATTGTTGATTGAACATGGATAAGTAATTTTTCTGGATTCCACTCTCTTCATTTTTCAGAATTAAAAGTAGCCCTGACTCCTTTCTTAAGAAAATAGTGGGAAAAAAACCAAAACAATGAATTATGTAAAAGGAAATTATCTTAGAGTTATTTGCAATAAGAAAAAATTTAAAAATAAACTAAATGTTTTAGAATTATATAATGCTCAAATAAATTATGATATATTCTTGTAATGGAGTACTATCAATATTTCATGGTTTGGGGAAGAATTTTAATGACATTGCAAATGTTTAAATATAATGTTAAGTGAAAAATTTAGTTTTTAAAACTTTGTACAAATTGATCAAAACTTTATAGAAGAATTTATAGTTGTGTACACACAAGTCTCCGTAGAAAGCTGGAAGAAAATATACCAAAGTCTTAGTACAAGTAGAATTAGAGAAGATTTCTATCTTATTTATATTAGTCTTTATTGCTCACATTTCCTGTAGTGTTTTCGAATAGATAACATATTTACGTGGTTCAAAAGTCAAAAAACAGTATAAACAGATATATGGTAAAATTATATATGGTAAAATATCTCTCTATCATTCCTGTACCCTCAAACACCCAATTGTCTTTTTCACAGGCAACCCATGTATTAGATTTCTTGTAATCTTTCCAGGGATGTTTTCTAAGTATATATGTTTGAGAACGTATGTAAAACTATTTTTTAAAAATAGAAGCAGCAATGTCAAAGAGTTGGTGGTTTGTCATCTTGATAGTTGAAATATTTTGGATTTTGTATGATAATTAGATAGGCCTTTTTTCTTCTACAATTATAAAGAATCTCTCCTTGTTTTCTTCTAGTATTAATACTTGTTTTTTTTTTTTTTGAGACATAATCTCACTCTATTGCCTGGGCTAGAGTGCAGTGGCATCATCGTAGCTCACTGCAACCTCTAACTTCTGGGCTCAAGCAATCCTCCTGCCTCAGCCTTCCTAGTAGCTGGGACTACAGGATCATGCCACCAGGCCCGGCAAATTTTTTTCTATTTTTTGTAGAGATGGGGTCTCACTCATACTCAGGCTGCGCTTGAACTCCTGGCCTCATGTGATCTTCCCACCTCATCCTCTCAAAGTGCTAGGATTACAGGTGTGAGCCACTGTGCCCAGGCTTTTCTAGTCCTTTTTATTTCATTTTTTAACATTTACATCTTTGATGCATGTGGAATTTTTTTTGGAGTACAATGTGAACTGTGCATTCAACTAAACAGTTTTCTAGATGTATCTCTCTCATTGTCCCAATATCATTTTTTTAAAAATTCCATCATTTCCTCACTGGTTTGATAGTCCACCTCTTTAATATACTAAATTCCCATATGTACGTCAGTTTATTTGGGTGCTTTAATTCTGTTTATTGATTTGTCATTTTATGTGCCAGTATCACATTAAAAAATATATCAGAAAATATTTTAATAACCTGTAGTCATTACCTCCTTGTTCTTATTTTTCAGAATTTTCCTGGCTACTCCTTTTTATTTTACCGTATGAACTTCGGAATCAGTTGTTTAGTTCAACAAAAAGTTTTGGTACTTATGTTGGTATAATGTTAAATTTTTAAGTTTACATATGGAATATCAACATCTTTATATTTTTTTCATTTTTAAATTAAGGTTGTGATGGGGTCAGAAATTCCACCTCTTCCTTCCTAGGGTCCCAGCTGATCCTAAGAATTAAATTGACATAAAATAGATTAGTAGGAAATAAGTTTTATGTGGCATGGGAGCCCTCATAAGGAAATGGAGACCCAAAGAAATGGTAAAACCTGTATGCTTTGTATTAGGTTGAACAAAGAGAGCCAGTTGTGGAAAAGTAACTAAATTATGTAGGGAGAGTAAAGGAAGATAATTATTTTAACAAGGTGTGTTTGTCCAGAATTCCCTAGGCTATGCAAGAATGTTTCTTTTCTTCTGCTACAGGCAGGGTATCTTTTATGTAGAAGTTTTTATCTCCCATTTTCAGAAAGAAAAAGGAAAGATTAGAATATCCTTTTTGCATGTGCTATTTTTCAAGAGTAATCCTTATGTCAAAGTGGCATATTTTGGGGTGGAATATTCTGCCACTCTGTGAGGTGGAATTTACACACAGTAAGATTTGCATTTTTTCGTGAACAGTTCTATGAGTTTTAATGAGCACAGTTTTTGCGACAATCAAGATATGGAATAGTTTCATTACCCTCCCCAAATTCTTCCATGTTCCTTTTGTATAATTTTTAAAATAAAAAAACCCTCAAAAACTTTTAAGAAGTAAAACAACCCTGACTTTTAGGGACGTAAGATTAATAAATTGCTTTAGTTCTTGGAAAAATACACATAATAATGGTATTATTCATATTCTAATAATGAATTTTTTTTTTGCCTTGAGACAGAGTCTCACTCTTTTGCCCAGGCTAGAGTGCCGTTGCCTAGCTCACAGCAACCTCAAACTTCTGGGCTCAAGTAATTCTTCTGCCTCAGCCTCCCGAGTAGCTGGGACTACAGACATGCGCCACCATGCCAAGCTAATTTTTTCTATTTATTTTTAGTTGTCCGATTAATTTCTTTGTATTTTTAGTAGAGACGGGATCTCGCTCTTGCTCAGGCTGGTCTCGAACTTCTGAGCTCAAACAATCCGCCCGCCTCGGCCTCCCAGAGTGCTAGGATTACAGGCGTGAGCCACCGCGCCCAGCCCTAATAATGAATTTTTAATTCTTAGTAATGGCCAGTAGAAATGAACAAAGGAAATGCTTTTTTTTCCTTTTATCAAAAGCCTGTACTTATTCTCACAGAGGGTGTGTTAGAAAAGTTAAGGACTGCAGTCCTTTTCATTGTTAATTTTGCTTGATGCTGAGAACTATTAGGAAGTTTTGGATTTTTTTAATGGTGATTTTTTTTTTCCTCTGAGTAACCTTCTTCTTTGTAATGTATGTGACATTAGGTATGTTACGTATATTTGTGATTGGGAATGGAAAACATGAAATAGTTTGTACATTTTCTGACTAAAAGACTTTGTTTTTCAGTTCCACAGTCGTCTTTTAAAACTCTAAGAATCCACATGGTGGGGTACTATGAATTAATAAAAAGGAGTGAGGGGTATCTCTACCTGTGATCGATCTACTAGATACAGTAAGGGAAAAAGAAAGTAGAGAAAAGTGTGTATAGAATGCTACCGCCTATCTAAGGAGTGAAGGGACGCACGCACACACATGTATTGCTTATATTTTTAAAAAATTGTAAGGATAAACCATACAATTAAAAAAAATGAGGGCAAGAACAGGTGGGTGAAGAGACAGAGATAGAAGCTAGACATCTCTAAATCTTGTGCATTTGTCATTGGAATGATGTTAATGTTACATAATTATAAAACAAAATTAAATCAACATGAAAAAAATCCTGAAAAGCAAAAGCTAGATGAAAGAAATAAACCTAATTATATATTGACTTGGTAGAATAATTACACAAAGGGAATTATTTTATGTGCCTTTTATAGAATTTAGCTTTACATGCCAAATAAAATATACTCTAAGGACATGAATTACAAAATAACTTTCTTCAGTAATCACATTGTTAATGATATTATTAGTATTGTGGACTCTAAATATGATATCCTATTAAAAGGAACCAGGGCTTCATGAGAAATGATGGGTTCCATGTCTGAGACAGGAGATGTATTAACATAAGGTGATCCTGGAATATCTTATATTGGGAAGCTAGCAAAGACTATTAGTGTTATTAGTTTGCTTGGGCTGTCTTAACAAAATTCCACAGCACAGAGTGGGTGGCTTAAACAACAAATTTATTTTCTCATGGTTCTGGAGGATGGAAGTTCAGGATCAAGGTTCCAGCAGTGTTGGTTTCTTCTGAGGCCTCTGGCCTTTCCTCTGTGCATGAACATCCTTGGTAACTCTTACAAGGACTTCAGTCATATTGGAAGAGGCCCTGATGTCTTCATTTAGTCTTAATTACCTTTTTAAAGGCCTTGTCTCCAAATATAGTCACACTGGGAGTTAGGGTTTCAAGATACGAATTTGTGGAGGGGCACAATTTAGTCCATAGCAAATGTCATCATGTCAAACAACTTACCAGTCACTTTGAACAGGCTCTTACTAGCTAAAGATGGGATACTTTGATTGTTGATAAGATAAGCAGTGGATTTAAATTTATGAGTTTGTAATATTCTTTTTAAAAAAAAGCCTTATTATTCGGAAAACTGGTAAAGAAAAAGAAAGAAGCAGGCATTTATTTTACCTTTCCTGTGCATACTGTATTTGAATTACCTACTAAGTAATGTGGCATAACTGAAGATAATTATGTAGTTGATGAGTGAAAGGGTTTCTTTTAATATGTAAATATTTCTAGTAATAATGAGAAATTAGAATATCACCATTTTATATACTCTTAGTGAAATAATGAATGGACCTAGACAATGGTCATCAGTGGCTACTACTGTTACAAAAAGGATAACAACCATAGTCTATTATCTCCTGTTGGAAGTACATAACGTGCCTCCAAAAGTGAACTTTAATTAGATCAAACCTCTAAATTTAATTACTGCATTACAGGAAATACACAGGACAGAGGAACATGTTAGATGACATGCAATCGGCAATTCTAAAATGGGGGAGACTGTGAGAAAAACAATCTAATTTCTTCAACAAGTAAATTGCAGGGGAGGAAAAAGGGGTCATTTATAAAATTTAAAAACAGACTCAAGAGACATAACAACCAAATGTAATGCGTTCATCTTGGCACCTTGTTTGGATCTTGATTTGAACAAAACAACTGTAAAGAAACAATTGGGGAAGTGTGACTACTGGTCTATTAGTTTTCTGTTGCTGTATAACAGCTTACTCTAAAACTCAATATTTTGAAACAATAAACACTTATTACATCATAGTTTCTGTGGGTTAGGAATCCAGGCTTGGCTTAATTGTGTCAGCTGACTCAGGGTATCTCAACAAGGCTTCCTTCAAGGTGTCAGTCAGGGCTGCATTCACCTCAAGGCATTCATCACTGAGAAGTAGCCACTCCCATGTGGTTTGACTGGAGCCTTAGTTCCTCTCTGACTCTTTTCTGGAGGCCACCTTGAGTTTATTGCTATGTAGGCTTCTCCATAGGAAAGTTCACATACATGGCAAGCTGGCATCCGTAGGGGAAGAAATGAGAGAGTAAACGAGGGAGAACAAGGTGGAAGCCAATGTCTTTTGGTGACCTAGTCTTAGTGTTGGTGACCCAACATATTTGCTGTATTCTTGTTACTGGATCCAGGCCATACTCAAGGAAGGGGATTACACAAGAATATAGATACCACAAGCTATTTTTTTTAATTTTTAATTATTATGGGTATATAATAGTTGCATATCTTTATAGGTACATGTGATATTTTGATACAGGCATACAATGTGAATTAATCAAATCAGGGTATCCATCACCTCAGGCACTTAACATTTCTTTGTGTTGGGAATATTCCAATTCCACTTTTTTATCAGGAGCTATTTTAGAGGCTGCTTACTACAGACTGTAAATCTAATAAGGAATTACTGACCTTTTTTAGGTGTGATAATTATGGTTATGTTTGAAAAGAGTCCTTATCTTTTTGAGTTACATACTATTTCTACACGAAATGAATTAAGATGTCCAGGATTAGCTTTAAAATACATTGGGAAACTGACAGGAGGCAGAGGATGTGGCAGGAGGATTATAGAAGAAACAACATTGACTGTGAACTGATAATTGTTGAACCTAGATGACAGGTACGCTATTGTTTCTCTTTTTGCCGATGTTCGAAATTTTCCATAAAAAATGTAAAAAGAAAAATGAACAAGGAAGTAAACAAACAAAACCCTCCAGACCCAAAATACCTTAGTACGAAACTACACATGCTTTAGTACAAATGATTGACGTTTGCATTCTAAGATTCTGAAAATTTTCGTTTTAATTTTAAATTTTTACTGTGATAAAATATAACACATTTTAACCATTTTTAAGTGTATGGTTCAGTGGCATCAAGTACATTCACATTGTTCTGTAACCGTCACTGCTATCTACAGAACTGACACTCTGTACTCATTAAGCACTAAGTCCTTCCCCTCTCTTCCCACCCATGGCAACCACCATTCTACTTTCTGTCTCTATGACTTTGACTATTCTAGGTACCTCATATAAGTGAAATCATGCAATATTTATCCTTTTATGTTGGGCTTGTTTTACTTAGCATAATGTCTTCAAGTTTCTCCCATGTTGCAGCATGTGTCAGAAAGAATAGTATTCCATTGTATGTGCAGACTACATTTTATTTATCCATTCATCCATTGATGGATGTTTGCTTTGTTTCTACCTTTTGGCCATTGTGAATAATGCTTCTATGAACATGGGTAAACAAAAGTTTGTTCAAGTTCCTGCTTTCCATTTTTTTGTGTCTATATGCAGAACTGGAATTGCTGGAACAAATAGTAGTTCTATGTGTAATTTTTTGAGGAGCTTCCACACTGGCTGTACCATTTTACATTCCTACCAGCATATGAGTTCCAATTTCCCTACATCCTTGCCAATACTTGTTATTTTATGTTTTTGTTATATAAAATTTTCACTTTTTGTAATAGCTGTCCTAATGAGTATGAAGTGATGTCTCATTGTGGTTTTGATTTGCATTTCCCTAATAATTAGTAATGTTGAGCATCTTTTCATGTACTTATTGGACATTTGTAGTTCCTCTTTGCAGAAATGTCTACTCAAGTCTTTTGCCCATTTTTGAATTCTATAAATATTTTTTTAAACAGAAAAGATAAATATTTCAGTCTGTCTAGTAACGTGCTCACCATCGTATATCATTGCTATTAGATCTGTATCCCTCACTACCTTTGAAGCTTCTTAGGGGCAAGGACTATGTGTCTTCTCTCTGTCACCACGCTGCTACCTTCAACATATAATAAATGCAAAAATTAAAGGAATTCTATCACTGTATATTAGGAAAAGTATACTCAGATTTAACACTGGGATTTTAATCTCAAGCTCTTTGTATTATAGAGAAATGTGAAGGAAAAAAACTACCAGCACTAGCCCATCAAGTGATTGCCTCATTTCATCTCTATTCAAAAACTGTAGTGGTAGGGGTATATGTATGCACAAAGAGTGCAATGTGCACCACCCAAATGATGGACATATTTGAAACTCGGACTTAGGGAGGGAGGTGGGGGCAATGGCAACATATGTAACAGAAACATCTGTACCCCCATAATATGCTGAAATAAATTTAAAAAATTAAAAAAAAAAAAAAATTTAAAAAAAAAAAAAAAAATAGAAATCAATAGGAGAAAGATCCTGGAAAATCTCTAAACACTTCAAAATTAACACATTTATAAACAATTTATGAGTCAAAGAGTAAGTATCAAAGAAACAAAAATATATAGAACT
The DNA here is from genome assembly GCA_963575035.1 of Avahi laniger. NCBI lineage: Eukaryota > Metazoa > Chordata > Mammalia > Primates > Indriidae > Avahi > Avahi laniger. The sequence goes on along the minus strand of CAUYSK010044034.1, from coordinate 834 downwards.
GAATGTATATAAAAACACACATATACAAATATGTGGAATACAGCTAAAGCACGGGTTAGAGGAAATTTTTTACAACTTACTGTTTATATTAAAAAGAAGAAGGGCCTAAACTCAATGAGCATCCTCAAGATACTGTAAAATAAAGGGAAAAATAAACACAACACAATTAAAAAGAAGGAAATAAATAATTATCAGAATAAAAATCACTAATTTTGAAAATAAGAAAATAATAGAGGAAATCAATGAAACAAAAAGCTTTTCCAAAAAATTAATACACGACCAGGAAGACTTATAAAAATACTTTAAAAAACTCAAAAGACATGAAGCATCAATATCAGGAATAAAAGAGAGGATACCAGTACAGATTCTGGAGCCATTAAAAGAATAATTGAATACTATAAACAATGTTATGGTCATAAATTCTACAACTTAGAAGAAAAGGACTAATTACCCCAAGATTATAAACTACCAAAATACAACTAAGATGAATAATATAATCTGAATAGTCCTGTTACTATTACAAATTTTTTTTTTCTTTTTTTTTATTTTTATTTCAGCATAATATGGGGGTACAGATGTTTAGGTTACATGTGTTGCCCTTGCCCCCCCATTCCAAGTTTCAAATATGTCCATCCTATTTGAACACCTGATTTATGCAAAGAAAATGTACATATATTACAAAAGCAAAAAATTTTCTTTTTTTTTTTTTTTTTAAGTTCATCTACACTTTATGTCTTTGCCTTCCCCAAATGCAGGTTAAAGGCGTGCCCTTCCCTCCCTTTAGTGCTCCCCGTGTCCTTTAGTTGTAGATTCGCCCCCCATCCCCCTAATCCC
>CAUYSK010044030.1:0-12143 GCA_963575035.1 Avahi laniger | reverse complement strand
CCGCAGTGGAAATGCACACTCAGGTGGAACGTTTGAAGGTGTGGGAATAGCCGGGCATGGGATGGCATTGCTTTTCTTGGAGATCTTTTAAAATAGGATTGTATTGGTTTTCTGTTGCTGCGTAACATACCACAAACCTTGCGGCTTCAAACAGCACGCACAGGTATCTCCCAGCTTCTGTGGGCCAGTCTGGGCACCGCTTAGCTAAACTCCCGGCTCAGTTCAGGAGTTGGCCGGGGCTGCGGTCACGTCAGAAGCTGGACCGGGGAAAGACCCACTGCAAACTTAGGTTGGCGGCAGAATCCGCCTTCTGTAGCTGTAAGGCTGAAGTCTCCACCTTGCTGCTGCTGTGGGTTCCTTGCCAGGCCCCCCCGCACGTGCCCCCGCCTTACAACAGCACAGCGGTTTACTTCTTCGGAGCTGGCAAGGGGGTCTCTTCTCTAGTCCGCTAAGATGGAGTCTTTTACAATGAAACGTAATCGTGGAAGTGACAACTCATTGCCTTTGCCTCATTCTGTTGGTGAGAAGCAAGTATAGGCTCACCCGCACTCAAGGGGAGGGGATTCTGAAGGGCATGGCTCATGGGGGGTCACTGCGGGTGTGTCTGCCACAGGGATTGTCCGCAAGCGCTCCCTGGTGGGGTTTTGGCTGGGGGCAGAGGCGCCGCTTTGATGAACTTCAAGGCCCCCATGCATGTGGACAGTCCAGCTAGCAAGTCATTCGGGGCTTCGTGGGCTGGGTTCTGATAATACCATGTGCATGAGAGACTACAGCTCTCTGCTTGCGTCCTCGATATTCGGCCTCCTTTGCAACCCCCTGGCTGGCGGCCAGCTCTGCTCCTGCCGGCAGACCTAGAGGTTGGCTGGGACTAAAAGGATGACCACAAGTGTCTGGGCCTGGCCTGGGAGCCCCGAAGCCTGGATCCTCCCCATAGCTGGGTGCCCGAGTGGTTTCCCTGCATCTCTGGCCTTTTAAGTCGCCCAGCAGCCCACCCAACAGGGAACTGCTCACCGGGCAACTGCCGAGCGCGGGGAGGGGAAGGCCTGGAAGAATCGGGCAGGTTCTGACTCCGTGTTCTGTTGGCTGGAGCTCTGCTGGTGGTTCCTTCTCTGGCCGCCTGCTTCTGCGCTCCAGCCTCCTGCCCTGCACGCCGCCCCAGCCCTCCCCCTAGCGTTTCCCTGCATCATCCCCTGCTCCTGAGTCTGCTCATTCATTCATTCATTCATTCATTCATTCATCGATTCCTTCGCCACGTATTTCCTAAGCACTTAAGACGAGCCAGGCACAGGCTAAGCACAGGGGATACTCAGCAGCGGACACAATGGAGAGATGGACAAAGTCTCTGCCTTCTTGGAGCTTGGAGCCAGAGACCTACGGGCTAGCATGAACAAATAAACGCACAGTAAACGTCAGCGGGTAAGAAGCGCCAGAATAAGCGTTTCAGGAGCACGGCTGCTGCATCGCACGGGTGTCTGGGGAGGCCTCTGGTAGAAATGCAGCGGATCACAGCCCCACAGGTGCCTGGGCGCCCGTTCCAGGAGAGGGACCCCGCGGCAGAAGGGCGCTGGGTGCACTTGAGGAAGAGCCGGAGGCAACGGGGCCGATCAGGGCCACTCCGAGGAGACTCCGGGAGAGAAGTCAGGTATTCAAGGCTGGGGCGGGCAGGAGAGTTCACGCATGACAGCGGATAAACCGCGGTGTCCGGCCCCTGGAAAGTGCCCTGCAGAGAAGCTGTGGGGGTGACCCGATCCCAGACCGGGGAGGCGGCGAGCAAGGAAGTGTCGCCCCTGAACACCGCAGTCTGTACCGGCTGGGCTAAGGAAATTGGGCTTGAACCCGAGCGTGGGCCAGCCTGCAATGACTTCTGTCACCGAATCACCACCCTCACTGCTACGGAGAGAGAGCAGGACTGTTTATGTGCTGGGTGCCACACGCAGGAGGGTGGTGGTTTTCGTGGCCGGTGGTTTGATGTTCCCTGATCGGCTTTATGTCCCTCTCATTCCCTCTCTGTTCTCTCCTCCATCCCCCACACTCTCAGAGCCCAGGAGGAGACAGACTAACAGCGACGGTATTGACGCCCCACATGGGAGCAGTACCCTACAGTTTGTAGAGTGCTTCCACGTTTTCTCTTACTTGGTTGTCAGAACACGCTCTAACTGGGCGGGTGGCCTCTCTCTATCACTCTTTCCATTTCACGGACGAGAAACTGGGCCCCCAAGACGTTGAGGAATTTGCTCCGTGCTCAGACATCAGGAGGGTTTGCCTTCCCAGCCAAAGAGCCCAGGAAAGGCTTGTCATTTTGGCCGCCGTGTGTGTTGAGGGAGGGGCGCACCAACCAGGCTAGACAGCTCTGAAAGGGAGATCCTGGCAAGGTCGGCCCAGCGGTTAACCAAGCCGTGCCGAACACTTCCTGGTGCCCACCCACTGCCCACCGAGAAGGAGGCCTCGCGCCCCCGCAGTATGACAAGGACATTCCTCTCCATGGGTTACGCCAGTCTCAAGACAGAGAGGAAACCAAGCGGGATTATGAGCTGACGCGACAAGAGACACAGGCTCATAAACACCCTCCTCTTGGCCCCCGGGAAGGCTGCATTCGTCAGAGTCTCTCTTCTCTCATTATTATTCTCCACTCATCTCCTAGCCTGTAGTCTGCTGGCTTTGCCGGCTTCCCAGGGTCCTTCACGACCGCTTGCCCTTCCTCACCGTCCCTCCCGCCCTTCCCAGGGGCTTCGCTGGGACAGAAGTTCATCCGTTTCTCACGTCTTTCTTCCTTCGTCCATCCGTCCACCCACCCACCCATCCGCCCACCCACCCATCCATCCATCCATCCGCCCACCCATCCATCCATCCATCCACCCACCCATCCGTCCATCCATCCGTCCATCCACCCATCCCTAGAGTCATTACCGTGTGCCGGGGTTACAAGGACAGACAAGGGTGGGCTCTGCCCCGACAGGCCGTGGTCTCTGAGATGTGTCAGCCGCAGGAAGAGAAGAGAAGGTGCGAAGGAAGGGCTGGCGGAGATGGTGATGACGATGCCGAGAAGACACTTCGGACGCTCTACCCAAGGCTCAGCCTTCCCAGGAGGTCTTGGAATTGGAGAGGCAGGAACCTGCTTCTGATGGTCATGGGACGATAGAAGCCTAAGGACCTTCCGGATTTGCTGAGATGCCATGGGCTTCTCCCCAAGCTGACACCTTTTCCTCTCGAGGAGAGCTGGACTTATAGAAGCTGCAGTGCCTTAGAAAAGGTTGACTTTGGATATGCCTCCTACCCGCCTTTTCTCTCAACACTTCTCCCCCTCCACCCCACCTCACAGTGGTCCTTCCGAAGCACAAATCTGATCATGTCCCTCCCCTTGCTCCACAACTATCTATGGCTCCCCAGTGCCTTTAAGAAAAAGTCCAAGCTTCTTTACTTTGCCCCATGATGCCTTTTCAGTGTCACCTTCCACTACATTCTCCCCAGAACGTGGCACTCCAGTTCGTACCAAAGGCACCCACAGGCCCCCGTGCCTTCCCTCACTGCGTGTCCTGTGAGAACAGTATGCTGGTAAACCTCAAGCTCTGAAAAAAATAAAAACAAAGAAAGCCCCGAGTTGTAGCATCTGCCAGTTTCTGTGGTGTAAATACCCCCACGATGGCCGATGTCACACTGCCAACATGATATCACTGAAAGCAGATTTGGGGAGAGAGCAGAGGAAGGGTCCTTCCCATCTCTCCTCCTGGGGCAGGACAGTGTCCAGGCTGGGAGCTCAGCACTCCCAGTTTCCCCCCACGTAGCTGTGTGACTTCGTGCAAGCTACTTAAACCCTCCCAGCCTCAGTTTTCCCTCCTTTAAAATGGGGCTGCGGTACTATCTTCTTCATAGGACCAGACCACTGTAGGAAGGAAACGAGAGGATGCATCACAGCACTCAGCACCACACCTGGCACATGGCAAGTGCTTACTAAGTGTCCACCACCACCTGCGAAATGCTTTTCTGTCTTTCATCCCCAGCTCAAAGCCACCTCCACCCCAGAGCCTTCTGCGATTTCTTCATGGAGCTAAACCTTTTGTTTTATGCCCCAAAGCACATTGCTCACACTTTACCACTGCAGCAGTGTGACCTTGTAACGATTATTGGGTCTGAGGTCCCAGGGTGGCCCGTGCCCGATTCCTTGCTGTGTCGGTGTTTTGCAAAGAGCCCGGCACATGGTGGTTGCTCGAATCCGCCGTCAGGGGAGATCAGTGAGCTCGTGCATGAGGCGGGTGCGTGTGAGGGTTTGGGAAAGGAGGGAGGCAGAGGCGCGGAGGAGCGTGCGGAGGGGAGCTAGAGTGTATCGGGTGGCGTTGCGTGTGTACATGGCAAGCGAGGACATCCGGCCAGGTGTGCCTACCTGGAGACCCGCACGGCCCTCCTTCCTGCCAGCTGAGCAGGGCGCAGCCCTTCCGCTCAGGGAAAGGTCCCAGCAGCCGGCTCCCAGGGACGAGCTTGTCTGCGACAGCGGAGCCAGCAGCGAGCGGCCTGGCTCTCAGAGAGGAGTCAGCACAGGGCCACGACCGACGGAAAAATAAATCCCCGTCGTCCCAGACAGGCTTGGTTCCAGGCTGGGGGAGTTAATAAAGGGACTCTGAGAAGGGTTGGAGCCACCATGGAGGGGCCAGGGAGAAATGGTCTCATTTCTTGTAAAACTTTAATTAGTGTTAGTCACTTCGAGTGATTATGGTGGCTTAAAATAGCCACCGACAGCGAGCTTTAATGACACATCTGAGGCTGTTTTGTTTCGTTTCTGTAGGGAGCCGAGCTGGGCTTGTGATGGACGGTATCTGTTCCCTCGCCGGGCCGCGAGTGGCTGGGAGCCCCGTACGGGCAGGGACAGGCAGGGTTCGCTGTCCCCATGACTGGCGCAGTGCCTGGGGCATCAGAGAGGCACCCCAAGCCTGTGTGGCCGGCCACTGACTGGCTGCGGGGACCTATCAGCTCTGACCGGTTCCCTGGTTTATTGTACTGACACCTCTTTCCCACTTCTTTGCTTTTGTCTGCTTTTCCCACCAGAATACCAGTGTTCGGCTCACTGCCGTATGCCCAGTGCCGAGAACAGTGCGTGGCGTGTGGTAGGAGCTGAAAAGGATGGAGGAGATGGGAGCCGTCTTCCAACGTGCCACGAGGATTCGCAGGAGGGCCCCCGCATCACTCCCCGTGGGCCTGCCTTCCGGACCCTGCTGCTCACAAAGGGCTGAGACCTGCTTCCAACCAACGTGGTTTTCTTTGTTCCACAAATTCCTCTGCAGACACAGGCACACTTCCTCTCCCCACCTCCCCATAACACCCTGATAAAACGTCCTTTGGGGAAAGGATCCCAGAGTAGTCATTGACACTGTAGTATGAATTTCAGGAAGTGTGCCACCTCTCACTGTAAGGCTTCACTCTCACCAAGGGAGGACAGGCCTTGCTGCCTTTGTGAATTCATCCTGAGTGTCAAAACGGGAGAGAAAGGGCTTACTCCCAGCTCTCCCTGAGGGGAGCTTAGTATGTAACGACGAACAGGTTTGGAGTGGTTCAAATCCTAGCTCTGCTCCTTCCTAGCTTTCTGACCTCAGTTTTCTCAGCTGAAAAATGGGTATTTCAGTAAGATTTATTTCCCTAAGGTTTCAAGAGCAGAGGACAGGACGCAGAGATACGTGGTGGATACCCAGTAAGTGTCCACGGCTGCGACTTCTGCCTGTGGGACTTCGAGTGTGTCCCTTCTCCTCTCTGAGCATCGGTTTCACCCCAGGAGCACAGGCTGTAGACTCTGACTGGCCTGGGCTCATTCCCACACCTGCCACTATCAATGATGTGACCTTGGGCAAAAGACTTACTCGCACGCTGGGGACAACAAATCCACGCCACTCGTGGCACAAGGCAGGTGTGCCGAGTCATGCCGGCCATGTCGACTGTCTCCCCACCTCTGATGAAGACGGCGGCCCAGCTCGTCTCTCAGGCCCTCCCTCCCCCGCCGGTTTTGCTCAGGCCCTGGGCTCTGAATGCCCGCTGCAGGCTCAGCATCCTCTGCCCCGCTTCTGGCCCACGGACGAAGGGCACCATCGTGGTCCCTTCGGGCAGGTCTAAGCAAGACGCACACCCTCCGCCGACCGAACGCCTGTCGTCAGGCTTCCTCACCTGCCCAGCGCCCCACCTTTCCTGAAGCTCCCTCTCCCCAGGGCCGGCCAGCTCTTAGTGGGTCAGACCCTGTGGGGCGTGGGGCAGAGCTGGGGAAGTTTAGGGTAGTCCCTGTCTGGGGAGATGGGGGAGAGGCTGCCGGGAGGACCCACCAGCACACCTGGCAGTGGGGGAAGCAGAAACCGGGATGTGTGGAAGCCTTCGTGGGTGCCCCGTTGCACCTAGAATCGTGTCCAAATGCCTCACCAGCAAGGTCGCCCCTGCCCCCCACTCACCACGCTTCAGTTCCTTCCGCGGTCTTGCTCCTTCCTGCTTCACGGCCTTCGCATGTGTAGTTCCCTCTGCCTGGAACACCCTTCCCTCTCTCCATCTGGTCAGTGTCTACTCACCCTTAAGCTCCTCCTCTTAAATGTCACTTCCTCAGGGAGGGCATCCTTGACCACCCCCAGGCATTTTAGGGACTCTCTGTTAGACACAGTCACCTGCCCTCTATGACGTTGTCACAGTCGTCATCAGAAATACCCTCAATCAGTTAAGCAATTGTGCGAGTTAATCAATCAATTGATTAATCAATTGTAGGTGTAGTAGCTGTCTGCTCTAGATTCTAACTCCACAAGAGCCGGGACTGGTCTTTCTTGTTCACCTACTAGGTGCGTGAGAAGTATCCACTGAAAAAATGCAAGGGCTGCCCCAGCTGTGGTCTGCTAGATCTGCTTTTGTTACTAATAAGGCTGTTTGAAAGGAACATGTTACATGTATTCGTTCATTCAACACACATTTCTGAAGCACTTATTATACATCAGGCATGCGGAATTCTTGTTCCCTGCCCTCAGGGGGCTGGGAGCCCTGGGACCAAGACTGACATGGAGAGAGAAAGTTGGAAAAGTGTTACAGTGGGGAAATGTTCTAGGTGCCGTGGACGATAGTGGGAGGGGCCACAACAGCATGGGGGTGGGGGCACGGATGAATTGAAGGCTGGAGGGGCTTCACATGGGCAGGCAAATCAGAATTGGGTCATTAAGGATGCACAGGAGTTTAAAGGGCATTCCAGGCATGTGTGCAGCACGTGCAAAGGCCCTGAGGCACCCCAGAGCAAGGTGTGTTTGGGCATAGTGACTATTTGGTTTGGTTGGAGCTTGGGGTATATTGAGTGGATTGGTGGGAGAGGGGGCAGGAGAGTGATGGGCTTTATCCTCTAGGCCAGTGGTTCTCAGGCTGGGGAATCATGCCCTTCATTACCCAGCCTGGGGACGCTTGGCAGTGTCAGGAGACATTTTCGGTTTTCACAGCGGGGATGGAGTGAGGGTGAGGGGAATGGTACTATAGCATCTAGGAGGCAGAGGCATAGAGGCTACTGAACATCCCACAACACACAAGACAGCCCCCACAACTAAGCAACACGCAGCCCCAAGTGTCAGCAGGGCCAAGGTTGAGAAACACTGCCCTAGGCCATGCGGCTCTATGAGCGTGATGTAAAAGAACCTTGAAAATTGTTATTTTCAGGGAACATAGTAGTGCCTAGAGTCCTCTGTACCAAATACATTTCAACCTTTTTTTTTCCAACAATACAAACCTCAACTCCACCTGGGCACCAAGGTGATAGCTGCTGGCTTCATGGGTGGGACTGTACCTGTGAGAATTCAAGGGGCATTTAAGTCATGGATGACACCTCAGGGTACACCCCAGGGCCACGTTTAACCCCTTCTTCTCCTGCCAGTAGGTGGCTTCTGCCCGCTTTCATTTCACTGCTTGTCTCTGTTTGGGCAGGAGCTTGGAGAGGACACTCAAGCGGTCAGGACACAGGCTATGGGGTGGACAATCCACCCCACCCCAGCAGGGGAGACGGAAGGCTCTAGGGCTCTGGAGCCAGACTGCACAGGTTCAAATCCCAGCTCAGCGTCTTACACTCTGTGCGAACTTTGCTAAGTTAGTTAACATCTCCATGCCTCAGTTTCCCCCTCTGGGAATCCTGCCTACTTGGCGGGACTATTGTAAGAACGAAATGAGATGCTGAGAAGAGCGGTGGTTGAGATCCCGGCCAGGTGTCAAAGTGATCTGGATGCGAGTCTTGGCTCTGCCGCTCACTAAGTGTGACTTTAGACAAGTCACTCAGCTCCCCGGGTTTGCTCATTTGCAAGCTGAGGAGTATCGCAGTGCCCGCCTTGATGGGCTGTTCCGAGGATCGCTGAGGCCATGCACCTGAAGGAGCCCAGCCCGGTGCCTGGCACACAGCGAGCCCTCGGCACGCGCTACTTGTTGCCACTAACAGTCATGTTATGACCCTGGGTCCTAGCTCAGAGCCCGGAACACAGTAGGTGCTGGGGGTGGGGGGCGACCATTCCTTCCACCCTCGCCGTGGTCAGGCCTCCCCGGGGAAGCTCGGCCCCTGCTGGGACCTTTCTGTTTGTGCAGGCTGCCTTGCCCCCGCCGCCCGGGGTTCTGGTGAGAGGGCAGCCACCCAGGGTCAGCGCAGGGCCTGGAGCAAGACGGGTCTTCGGCTTTCAATTTCTGCAGCCCCTCATTCCTCGCCCCCTCCATCCCTGTCGGCTTCCTGACTGCCAGCCCTTCCTCTTCGCTTTTGAAATCGCTGCCGCTGTCCCGGGTCCCTCCAGCTGCTACACAAAGGCCTCTTGGATTCCAGCCCCAGCCCCAGAGGCCAGCTCAGTAATTCAATTACGGCCAGGGAGCTTACTCCTCTTCGCCTCCCCCTCTTCCTCTTTCTTCCTTTTCTTTTTTTTTTTTTCTTTTTTAGATCAAAAAAGAAAAGAGAGACATTGTGACCCTCCGAAGATGCTGCAACTGAAAATTCCCTTCTTGGCTCCAGCCCTAGCTAATGAAATACCAAGAATTTTCTCCCCTCGGAACACGTGTGTGCGGCATTTGATGTGTGTCCTTTGTTTGGGGTTTCTTTCTTGTGCCTCCCATCTGATGTTGGGGACCCATATATGTTTCCTACCGGAGACACGATGGCTGTCCCCTCTGTCTGTCCGGCCTAGCCTTGGGCGGCCTCCGTCTGAACCCAGGAAGAGAGTCTGTGTCCAATAAGGCCCTGTTCCATCTCTGAGCTTGGCACTGATTCTTTGCAGACTTCGCACATGTGAAATCTGCGGATGGGGTCACTGCCTGGAAGAGAGCAGAACGAAAGGTCGGGGGACAGGAGGAGCCAGGGCTGCACCCTCGTGCTGGCCCTTCTGTGCTGTGTGACGGTGGCAAGTCACTGCCCTGGCTGGGTCTCCCGCTCATCCACAGATTATAGCTCTATTTTCAGATGTGGGCTTAGTGTCCACCGGGTGCCTGGCCCCACACTAGGGCCGGTGGACAGGAACAAATAAAAACGTGCCACGGGCCGTCAGGAGTTTGAAGAAGATGGTCTTGGAAAGCCTCTCTGGCTCTGACTTGCTAAAAGCAGCCAAGGAAGGCTCAGAAAAAGACACGAGCTGGTTTAGCCAGCGGTTAACAGGAAACCAGGTGACAGGGATAGATTTTTCTGTCGCTTTTTTAGTGATTTTTTTTTTTCATAACAAATAGAATCTTTGAGGCAAAAGGACTGTGTGTATTCGGCTGTCCCAATACCTTTCCAAGGCAGGAAGCCCCTCAAAACATGGAGGCCAAATGCGCTTGTCCCCTGGCCAGGGAGAGACGGCTGTCCCTAGGGACCAGCGCAGAGCTCGGTGGGGAAGCTCTGCCTCTCCTTCAGCCTCCCCTCGCTCAGCCTCCTTCTGCCCCCAAAGGCCTCGCGCGGCAGTCTAATCTCTGCTCCCCGGGACAGACCTGGGAACTTGGGCGTCTTGTTTCCTTAAGCCCTTCTCCTGTCTGAACGTCCCCGTCACCTCCCGAGTCCTAATTCCTGCACTCAAGGCCCCAAAGGGGGCGAGACTGATGAGAAGAGGAAAATGACAGGCCGAGCAGGGCGCAGTGACACTGGGGAGCAGGAATGGGCCCATTGGGTAGTTTACAGGACCACAAGAACGTTGGCGGCACAGATGGGGAAAGCCGAGCGGAAGCCCTTCACCAACGGGGCTGATGGCAGGGAAGAAAGGCTTCCACTCCCAGAGGGGAGACAGGTCCAGAGGACAAGGGTGCTGCGCGTCTGCTCAAGCTCTCCCCTCCTTCCTGGAAGGCTCTCCCTGCAGCACTGCACACTCAGCTCTTGTCCTTCCTTCCCTGCCCGGCTCGAATGGCACCACCTCCAGGAAGTCTCCCCGGATCTCCCAGCTGGGAGTTGCTTTTCCCTCTCATTGTATTTTGCCTGGACTGCTCATGTGACATTTAAGGCTCTCCTGCTCTGTGTTCTAGGAATGTTTGTATGGAAACACTGGGTTGCAAACTACTGGGATGGTATTGATTATGTCTTACTCACTTGTAAATCCTCCATAGTGTTGAGCACAGGGCTCAACTGCTGTTTGTGGAATGAATAAGCAAAAGACATAACAGGAACCAGGTTGTGTGACAGGTGCTTTATGTGTAGCGTCTCCTTTTATCCTCACACGACCTTAAAAGGTGTGGACTCAGTTTAATCACTTTGCAGAGGAGAAAACCGATGCCCAGAGAGGTTCTGCAATTTCTCCAAGGTCGAAAAACCCATTTGTGGCAGAACTCTACCTGCTCTTTTCTCCCAGAGCAGCCCGTTTCTAGTACGTGTCCAAGCAGTGCTTCCTAAATGCTTCGTGCCCATTCCATTGGGGATGATTTTTAAAATTTTAATCTTTATATATTTAACTAATGTGTAATAGAAAAAATATAATTAGCACAGTGAACTTGTCATTTTATAGATATTATTGCATAACATAAAGCCAAAAAGATATTTGAGCTAAAAAAAAATCGTGGAGTTAGTAAGGGATGAAATTAAAACATAGTAAGGCTTTCAGGGTAAAAGTCACAAACGTGATTTCGAGATGCCTGAAGTTTGTGAAACACTGGTGTAAGAGAATCTGTGGCCTACAGAGGTGTTTAAAAAAAACTTCGAAAAGTTATGAAGAATAGCAATTACATATTGACCGGAGATAAATTATAAAACTGAGATGTCAGAAAAGTTAAAATTGTCCTCCACCCCACAAGGAGGAACTGTGTAAAGCTGGCAATGTTAGCCTGGCGAGGTGGGAGCCCCAAGCTAAACGTGGACGCTGAGATGGCACTTCCCCAGTGTCCTCGCAGGCACACGTGGAACCCGGCCTCTGTCCGGCTTCAGCTGAGGGTCAAAGCCATCATAGCTGGCGCTGAGACCCTTGGCTCCACGACACCTGGCCAGAGGCTCGGGGCTGCCAAGTCCAGCACCGCAGGCGATGGGGTCACAGTCGCGTTACCCCCACCCCGACCCAGGTGTTCAGTGTAGACCCAGAGGCTGGTGCGAGCTTCCTACTTCAGCTCCACTTAGTGCTGTAGCCGTCTTCCCTTTGTCGGCTGTTTTGCTGGAATTTATCGACATGTCTAACTTCCGCTCCTAAAGCCCCACAGCTCTCGCCGGGTCTGATCCATGCAGTGCTTTGCACAGGGCTTGGCCCACAGTAGGTAGGGAATCAATTAAAAATTGCAACCCTGCAATCATCTGGAGACCACCGTGTGCCAGGTAGATCCTGAAACCCAGTGGAATCTAGAGAAAGAAAATTGAAGAGTCTTTGCTCTCTATCTCGGAGACGAATTTTCTCTATTTCCTATCGCGGCCTTCTTGGCTTGGAAGAGTAATTACTTGGAGAAGTAATTACTGGTTATCTATCTATCTATCTACCTAATCTACCTACCTATCTGTCTAGATCCACAAGGAAGACAGTGTTGGTCCTTTGGGACACCCGAAGGATGAGGGCAGAGTATGATATACTACGATGAGCAGCTATTATGTTTCTGACCCAGATTATCTGATACTTCTTCCAGTTTATCTCATTAAATCATTATACTTGGGTAGAGATGTAAAGTATCAATATTATGCTCCCTCCTTCAGCAGGGAGGAAACTAATAGAATGAAGACTGTGCTAGTCATTGGTGTGGTTCACCACGTATTTTTG
>CAUYSK010044029.1:0-31969 GCA_963575035.1 Avahi laniger | reverse complement strand
GTGCAGGTGTCTTTTTGATAAAATGACTTCATCTTCTTTGGGTAAATACCCAGTAGTGAGATTAATGGATCAAATGGTAGGTCTATTTTCAGTTCTTTGAGAAATCCCCATACTGTTTTCCATAGAGGTTGTAATATTTAGCTTCCACATGAATAAGAGCATGCAAGATTTGTCTTTCTGTGCTTGGCTTATTTCCCTTAACAATATTCTCCAGTTCCATCTACATAATCTGCCTTTATAAAGGTGCATATTATCCAGGTCTCTCCAGCATCCAATAGCAGACAGTTGAAAATCTCAGCAATGACTCAAAATACCCTTCCCCATAATGGATAAGAGAAATTTATTGTTAAAATTTAATATTAAAATTTAGAGTTTCTCCTCTGTACCCTACCTAGTTCTTTATAACCATTTGGTAATGGTTTTATTTGGACTCAATTGGTAAACTTGGTTTTCTCTTGAGGTATGGAGGACATGGCATTCTTGAGCATTTAGCCATGGCCAATTAACATTTCAGAGATATTAGGCAAATCAGGAAGCTGCTAGTATTATGGGACCAAAGATGTTTGACTTTCCAAATTCCAGCATCAGTTTATCCAATATAAGGTGAACAACAAGATTATAAGGTATGAAGATAAAAGAAAATGCCAAGATGCAAAAATCATCGTTACTATCACTTTCATCACCATCATAATCAAGATTCTGAAGGCAAGGTAACCAGGTAGGATGGTCTGATTTTTTTCAAACAATTCTGTGTCTCTCTAGATCTGTGTAGTCCAAAATATAATCTGTGCCACATATGTAATGCTAAATTTTCTAGAAGCCCTATCACAAAGGTAAAAAAAAGAAACAAGTGAAATTAATTTTAATAATATATTTACCTTAATTTAATAAATCTAAAGTATTATTTCAACATGTAATCAATGTAAAAATTATTGAGACCTTTCATATTTTTGATTTTTCTACTACATCTTCAAAATTCAGTCTGTATATTACACTGTATCACATCTCAATTTGGACGGGCCACATTTGAATTGTTTGACAGTGGTATGTGGCTAGTGGGTACTCTACCTACACAATTTTAGATAACCTCTAGGCTAGCAGGCTTACCTTGGTAATGTTAGAAAGACAATTTTTAAAATCTTATACAGAATTATTTGGGGTTTATTTGATTATCTTTTTGTGTTTTTTATGTGTTCAGAAATCTTAAATTTTTATGTATTTTACATTTAGATTTTTATTTATTTCATTGTTTTTATAAAGTATCCTTTCTGAGTATTGTTTATATATTCAGCAATATTTCTTATTTATAGTTTACTTTTTACCTAAGCCTGCTAACTTTTATGTTGAATCTATTATGGATATGATGTAATGTAAAAAGATCATTGATTTTCTAAGTTTGGATAATTTTTGAGAACATTTTTTTGAAAAATTCTTTATTTTCCCATTGATTTGGAACATCACCTAATACCTAAATCCTAGTAGGCAATTCTTCTTTTCTTTCTCATTTCTGACTCTTCTTTTATTTTATTTTTATTTTTTTTATTTTAGCACATTATGGAGGCACAAATGTTTAAGTTAGATATATTGCCTTTGCCCCACTCAAGTCAGAGCTTCAAGCGTGTCGATCACCCAGATAGTGCACACCACATCCATTAGGTGTGAATATCCCCATCCTCTCCTCCCCCCCATCTGCCCAACACCCGATGAAGATTACCACTATATGTGCACATAAGTGTTAATCAGTTAATATCAATTTGACGATGAGTACATGTGATGCTTGTTTTTCCATTCTTGTGATACTTCAGTTAGTAGAATGGATTCTAGCTCTATCTAGGATAATACAAGAGGTGGTGGATCACCATTGTTTTTAATATGGGAAACATTCATACCATTTTTTTTATTTCAGCATATTATGGGGGTACAGAATATTCATACCATTTTTGATCACCATATATTTCACTGGACATCCCAACCATTACACTCCAATATTTTCTTCTGTAACCTGTACTGTATTTAATTTTCTTCCCAGTATTGTTTCTTACCTGATATTATATTGCTTATTGCCTATGATTGGTGTAGCCAAGTAGGTTTCATTAGGGCAGTCTGTTCATGTTCATTTTTTTAAAGCCTAGAGCAATGTAAACACATAGTAAATTTTCATACATATATACTCGAGTAGGGAAGAATGGAGAATTGGGATATTCACAATGTTCGGTTCCTTTCTGCAAGAATCTGTAAATAGAATAATATGGACTATTGAGAAAGGTACAATAAAAATAGATATGTGAATTTATAATTTTAATTTTTTTAGGTCAATAACAATTGTTGAATGGATACAAATGCCAAGGGTATTTCTGGAACCTGTTCTTTTAGTTACCTAACGTGACTATTTGTTTAGTTTTTTTTTTTTTATTTCAGAATATTATGGGGATACAAACGTTTAGGTTACTTATATTGCCTTTGAACCACCTGAGTCAGAGCTAAAAGCATGTTCATCCCCCAGAGAGTGCGCACCTCATCCATCAGGTGTGAATATGCCCATCCCCCTTCCCCCCACACCTGCCCGACACCAGATGAATGTTACTCCCATATGTTTGGAAGTAACATTCCAAACATTTGTTTGAAATTTTTGTTTAATTTTGAAAGCGAACTCTCTGAGGATTAAGATCAGAGATAGTATGTGAATCATTCAAATTTAATTAGATAGAAGAGATCAAGTCCAAAGATTTTAAAAAACCTGTTCGATGCTAACTTATCATGTACAAATGCATAAAAGAAACAAACTTTGCAAGAGTTTTCTCAAAGAAGTGCTAGAAAATTGCACATATATCATCCCATGTAGTACTCATAACAATCTTTAAAGTATTATAATCTACATTTTTCTAGTAGGTCAAGATAGTTTGAAATTCAGATATACATATGAATAGAAAATATTCATAATAGAGGTTTGACTACACATCTAACTTGCATGCTGGCAATGTGCCATGAATTACCATATTAACATTCTAAGAAACACATTTATGACCTAATTCTTTTATTTGTTTTAGCACATTTACCTTTTGAAAGCACAGACGTATTTTAAGGCAGATAGAACGTCCTTGATGATCAATTCCATTCTGAAATGATAAAATGAACAGTAGCACTAGTTTAGAAAAGTTGAGGCAAAAGAGTTCTTAAATCTCATAGAAAATTCTTAAACTGCCCAAGTTTCCCACTCTTTTCATATTAATCTAAAGAAACCATTTTTTGGAAAATATATTTCTATATATTGAAACATTGAAGGAAACATTGAATTTTGGTATGTCATCCTCACATAACTGATTTTGTGCCAATTTATGTACGACTAATAATCTACTCCACAAATTTATTTAAGCTACAGTAATTTAGCGGGGATCTGTGCCTGTAGGCTTTAATTATCTGTTTAATCAGGCTGTGAATAAACTAAAGTAGGTTAATTTTTAAAATCCTACTTGGAACAAATGTTTTCACTAAATTTGAAACTTAGCCAACACCTGATGAGAATATAGGAAAAAACTAAAACAGACACGCTAACTCAAATTATGTGTGCCAATATCCATAATTTGGCTTTGTTTTGCTAAATCAATAGTTTTCTAAACACAATTTTTGTAATTAATTAAAAGGGGGTCATTAAACCAAATGCTGTGTTGTTTTAACTTTGATTATTTGATAACAATGTGTTGTTATGTTATGCCAGTTTCAAGAACAGACACTTGGAAATGTTTGTTGAAAAAATATTATGATGTACCAGCATAGTATGTTATGATTTGCATAGTTAAAGGGACCATGTCCTTCCATATTCTGATTCTTTTAGATTTGTGGGTACAACTGATTCCTTAGTATATTTTGACTTT
This sequence comes from Avahi laniger, assembly GCA_963575035.1. Taxonomy (NCBI): domain Eukaryota; kingdom Metazoa; phylum Chordata; class Mammalia; order Primates; family Indriidae; genus Avahi; species Avahi laniger. The sequence goes on along the minus strand of CAUYSK010044029.1, from coordinate 28,097 downwards.
TCAGGGAGTATGCATATTTATAGAACACTAAGGCATAATTGTACTAGGTGTCCCTGATGGGTTAGTATGAATACTTATTACTGCAATCCACCAGGGATTGTGGTGCACAGTGCAATGTGAATGCTAATTAATATCAATATTCAATACTTAGAAATTAAGCTCTTGTCAAAATTATTTTGCCACAATTATGTGGGAAAAGCAAAGCAATTATTTTCAACTACAGAATTGGGAAAGGAAACTCAAGTTCACTCAATATTTCGAAACTCAATACTAGGAAATATATTGAACATTTATTGCAGAAACAAATGATACTGAAGTCTTCTCATTAACACATGGATTCCCAAAAGAAGCAATAATCAGCTATTTTAGGATGATAAAGAATTGTCATGATTTAGTACCTGATTGAGGTACCAACATTTCGAAATTTCATGATCAGTACTCAAGATACAGCTTATAGAAAATATTTCACTTAAAAGTTGGAGGTTGGATTCTCCAGGCACAATATTCTCCATGTTACGGAGAACATCTGTTGACTGCAAGGAAAAGTGGAAAAAAAATTAAAATCCTAACTCATGTTGAGGAAATTATATCAATTTTGTTATCAAAAATAGAATAGACTCTTTCATGGTATTGGAACAGGTTTATTATATTTTGGTAGGTGATAGTTCATTATAGCTGTATACAATATAATATTTTAATAATATAGATTATAACAATATACATTTTCATGTTATATACCTTAAATGACTGTAACAGATAAATTCTTATATTTTATTAATTAAAATTGCCAGTTTAACAAAGAGTAGTAATTTTACTCCACTTGTACCTATAATCACTTTCTGAAATTGCACACTAAGTCTACTGAATCAGTTACATGTTATCTTGAGGATTTTTCTAGACTTTATATATAATTACCACAGATTTAGCAAACAAACTATGATTTTAATAGATTTTGAAATAATCTGAATGCTGGTAATAAATTATTTTGTTTTATAATATCTGCAATATGTTTTAAATATATAAATTTGCTTGTTGTAATATCTGTAGTTGACTTCAAAATATGTTTAGAGAGTGTGACACAGTGTGTTTGTGTTTTGTTTTGCTTTATCCTCACTCAAGAAGGATCCATTCCCCAAATCAGAATTACACACTGTCGAGATGATTAATTAGAATTCAATAAGGAGACCCACTCAAGTGTTAGCTCTTAGATGTGCTTCAACTTGTTTTCTCTTTAATGAACAAAAGAAGCCTTTCTAATTAGTGGCATAAATATTAAGTATGAAATTTTGGTGAAATGAGTGATTTGATAATCATCATAATGGGTAATAAAAATGGTTTTTATGGTGAAATTAGTGTCATGGACTGAATGTAAAATTTTAGCTTTTTCACCTTTATCCTTAGGGAAAGCAGGCCAGCTGTGATCGCTTAAAAGACCTGTGACTGGCTATCACCTGAGCCTGATTAGATACTTGATGGGATTTTGGCAATTGAATACTGACATGTTTGTCTTGGGGGAGATCTTCATTCTAGTTGCTCTCAGAGTAACAAAACAAGTAGAGCACTGAGACTTCAAGTAGCTTCTAGACTGATTTTATGGCTATTAATGACTTCTTGCTAATAAAAATCATATGCGGGCATAATTTAGTCTGGGATTTATTTCCAGCATAGCCTAGAAGTGAAGTTGTAGAAGAGTAGCACATTTACGTGCACTCGCAGCTGTCCAAGCACACTACTCTCTGTCAAAAATTTTTTAATATGTTCGTGTTCCAAAATTGGCTTAAGTCAATTCTCAAACCTCCTGAGAGGGCCTCTGGTGTGGTTTCTGCAAATAGGCTCCAGGCTGAAGGGTAACTTGGAGCTCAAATCCAGTCCTTACCTTTCTCACTAAGCTTTATCCTTTGAGGGATACATTATCCCAGAGGGAGGGACTTTTTGTCAATTTAGATAAAGGGCACCATATCTTCATTCTGGCTCACCATTTCCCTCTATACAGAAACTTAGACATGGATCTAAAATCTTCTCAAAGAACAATCACAACGGAATTTATCTCTATATCTAGTGACTCCAAGCAAGACAAATATGCACCTTATTTTCCAAAGTAAGGTGGTTAAATTGGTGAAGAAAAGACACAAAATAGGAGTTGAAGTTATAAAATTATAAGAGAAGGAATAGACTTATCTCCATCTCATGCTAGAATTACATTTATGTATTTATCTAGCATCTCAATATGTGTTGCATATAAAATGCCTATATAAGTGAATGTATAAATACATACACACATATTAATATGTACAAAATCATTTTGGTTTTCCAAATATATGCCTGTCTATAACTATTCACATTTAAGTTTATAAGATTAAAGGGTAATTTTCATAAAAAGGTAAAATTGAGGTTCTCATAAAACTTAAACGTACATAAAAATTTTATTTTACTCATATGACATGAGGGAACAAGGCAGATGTTCTAACTGCTACAAGGGAAAAGTCAAAATAGCACAAAAATATATGGAGTAAAGGAAAATTGAAATCTAGTTGAAGTTAGATTTACTTCAGTATTAATATTTTCTCAATTTATGTAGTTTGAGTTTTATTTTTCCCAGTAACTGAAAGTATTTCATACATATAAAGAGAATGTGATACACACATCCACATAAAAAAGACTGACTCTGTGGAAAACTAATAGTGGGAAGGGAAATGAAATTTTATAAAGCAACAGTTCAGTAATGGTGATAATGGACATGTAGCTCCAAGAACCCATCTCTCCACAGAAACATTGAAAAAAAATGAGTAAAAACTGTCAGAATCTACTTTCAACTTTGTTGGAACTCTGGAAAATAGTCAAAGATTTACAGCAACCAAGCAAATGCTGAAGCAAGGAAGAAGTAACATAAAATTGGTCAGAAAACTTTGGGCAATTTGTATTTGTCTTTGCTCCACCACATTTGGCATAGCAATGGTGGTTTTAAAGACCACATCCTATGTTCCCAGTGTATGACCTTCCTTATTTCTTCTGGAGAAAGGAAAACAGACCAGAATTTTGTTTCTCTGTTGTGACCTGTCTGGCAGTCAAATGAAAAAATGACACAAGTTGCTTACCTTTGTTATTCCTTTCTCAGAGCTCACACATGGTGGGAAAGTGACCACACAGGAGGTATTCCTTTAAGATACTGTAATTCAAATGAAAAACTCACTGCATCCTGGGGAAAAAGTTACAGTTGAGGCAAATGATAGACACACTGAAAGCCTGAGAGAAATTCCCAGGAAGAGAATCTACTTGGAGAACTAAGAATTCTTTTTTTTCCCTCCAGGTGTTCAAGCAAATTCCTGTTAAAACACAAACTGAGCATAGATAATAACCAGAGACTTTAGATACCATACATGACAAAGAATAAAGCCTTTATAAAAGTGATTTAAAGAATCACTGAACAAACAACTACCTACACAAAGCAATAAAAACAAACCATGAGGAGGAAGAATATGATTTCTACAGTTACCATATTATAATTTGAAAATATCCATTTTTCAACCAAAAATTGTGAAACAAACAAATGAGAAAATATGGCCCATTTATAGATGATATTAAGAGAATCTGTCTCAGAGGAAGCACAGACACTGAATTACTAGACAAATATTCTGAAATATGCTCAAAGAGCTAAAGGAAACAATAGACAAAAAGCAAAAGGACACCAGGAGAATTATGTTTCATAAAATACAGCAGCAGTCCCTAACGTTTTTGGCACCAGGGACGGGTTTCATGGAAGACAATTTTTCCACAGCCCAGGGTAGGGTAGTTGGGGGAGCTGAGGTGATGTAAGCGTTAGGGAGTGGATGTAAATACAGTTGAAGTTTCCCTTGCTCACCTTCTGCTGTGCAACCCTGTTTGTAAGCTGCATGAAAGATGAATTTTCCCAATTTTTCCCAAATTTTCCCAATTCATCCAAAGGGGGCTGGGGAGAAGGCAGAGCTCAGGCAGTGATGCACAGCCTGATTCCTAACAGTCTGTCCTTCCTTCCTTCCTTCCTTCCTTCCTTCCTTCCTTCCTTCCTTCTCCTCCTTCTTTGTCTTTTTATTTGTTGTAATGTTTTTGTCTGGCTTTGGTTTTGGGGTAATTCTGCTGCCATAGATCTCTTCAAGATCTAGAAGAGAATGTATGGAATTAATGTTAAATCTACCATATGATCCAGAAATCCCACTACTAGGCACATACACAAAGGAAATGAAATCAATATCTGGAAGAGATATCTGCTGTATTCATTGCAACATTATTCACAATAGCCAAGATATGGAAGAAACCTACATGAATGGATAAAGAAAATGTGGTGTATATATATATATACAACTGAATATTGTTCAGCCTTAACAAAGAAGAAAATCCTGTTATTTGCAAAAATGTGGTGAATCTGGAGGACATGCTAAATAAGCCAGACATAGAAAGAAAAATACTGTATGATCTAACTTATATGTAGAATCTAATAGCCAATTCCATAGAAGCAGAGAGTAGAATAGTGGTTACCAGGGGTAGGAGAAGTGAAGAGATGTTGATTAAAATGTGCAAAGTTTCAGTTACAAAGGATTAATAAGTTCTAGAGATCCAGTGTACAGCATGGTAAGTATAGTTAATTATAATATGTTGTATATTTGATATTTGCTGAGAGTAGTAAATCTTAAGTATTCTCACTACAGAAAGGAAAAAAGATAACTATGTGAGGTAATGGATATGGGATTAGCTTGACTGTAGTAATCATTTCGTGATGATATACATACATGTATATCAAAACATCAAATTGTAGTTCAACAAAGTTGTTAATTAAAAATAAATAAAGAAGTAAAACAAGTAAGTAGTGGTTAAAAAAAGAGAGAAAGAAATAAGAGTATAATAGTAAATATTTATAGGTTTAAACTCAGATACTTTTTTTAAATATGCAATATTATTAAATTAATTAGCAAATGCAACATAATTAAGATCATGCCCAGGATATTAAAATACTATAAAAAATAAAGCAATTACTCATTTTTTCATAAAATTCCATCTCTCTATCATTATAAAGGTAGTGTATTTTTACTAAAGCTATATATTCCTTTCCTTGATGTGTGTGTATAAATTATATGATAGTAACAAAAATAATAAATATCTGCTCTGAAATTTAATATTAATATTTCAACAGTACTTCATCTAAGTCATTATAGCAAAGTGTTGATGTCTGGACACTTTATAGGCAAATTTTGGACCCTTCGTGATTATTCAAAGCATGTGTTTATGGATATTGATTTTCAAATCTTATCTTGAGATATTTCCATTATTTTAATTTTTTGCCTTCTCACAAACTAGACCTGTATTTATGCACAGCTTCTCATTCAGGGGTAAGAAGAGCAATTCTGCAACTTTTTCTTTTCTTTTTTAGAAAATTTTCAGTGCCAGTAATTTTACCCACCAACTGCTGTGGATACTGCAAGCTCAACTTAACACACAGTCCCAGCGTCTTACTCCTTTGTCTCCCCTTTCTATAGAGATTGCTAAAAGCTAACCATTTTCTTTTTCAGCCTTTTTTTATAGATGGGGTTTACTTATGTCACATATCCGACTAGTGAGTTAAAGTCAGGAGACTCTTGGCAGTCCCAGGGAGACATAAACTTGATGACCAAAGCCTTAGTCGCTGGCCAGGCCATGAAGGAAAAGCCACGGGAATCACAGAAACGAGGTTGGGCCATCAGGGAGCCACAGAGCCGGTGGCAGCACCAGCTTCTTGAAATTTAAACCTCTGTGTGCTGAAGCTGATATTACTGAGGTCTTCCGACTGACACTAGCATCATGGTTTCTTGACAGTGTTGTAAGCTGTTATTCCCGCCCCATACTGGAGTGGTTGGCCAATTTAAAAACAAAATAAAAGAAATAAAAATTTGTTTCCAAAATAGTATTAAATGCCAAAGAAGGTGATCATTGCCAAGAACTGAGAATGCATCCCAGCTGTTATATAAGACCTCATGATACATACATTTCCTGTTTGTGGTTACATGAAACGTGGAGGAGCATTTTCATAAAGTATGTATTTTCACTAATACACTTTTTAAAAGAGAAGTATGTTTGTGGTATAAAAACCCAGGAGAAAATTCAGATACTGTTTTCTAAATGTACAAGGAAAAGTCTCTCTTTACTGTCCCCCAGTCAGCCAGTTCTCCTCTCCGGAGACAATGTCCACTATTAACGCTCATGTTTTCTTTCAGAGATATTATCCATCTGTTTTTAAAAGTGTGTATAAAATATGTTTTGTGTCTGTAAAATAAAAACACAGGCATTTAATAATACACTCGTCTGCTCTACTGACCCTGAAGCTCTATGACTTTTATGTAAGAATGTAAAAATCGACTGTTTCCTGTTCCACATCGAGAGGCTACCACTTTTTGTCTCCATCCTGTATCCTGAAGCTTGTATTTGTGAACAGCTTGCTATGGTTTATTGACTATAATTTACTGATTTTATTTTGGGATTCAGAACTTTTTGGATTATCCAACCTCCTCTGCCTTCCACAAAAATTATTTTAAGTCTGACTTCTCATATCATTTTCTGAATGGAGATGTCAGTGGCCTTATACTATTTTCCCTCTCTTGGAGCATATTATTCTTCTAGAACTTCCTTTGCAACCCAAATACCACTACCACCACCACCCCTAAAATCAACTCATTGGTTTTGTCTCATTTTCTATACACAGGAAATATTATATAATATGAATGCATATAAAAGTGAATTAAATGAGATAAATTAAATTTTGCTTTAATGTGATTCTTTTGCTTAGATTTAAACAAATTATAGTTGAATTAAATATCCAACCTCTAAGGACAAGTTGTTTTGCTTATTCATCCTTAGCCCTATTTTGGGAAAGCAGAACCACTTACTAGTCAGTTAACTGCTATTAATTTGTAAATTCTTCTAGGGGAGAAAGATAGCATATTTTTCATTTTGCCTTTCTCAGAGAGTAGCACAGAACCAGATTCAAGAAGTGTAGTGATCACCTGCTTTAGCAAACACTTAGCTTATCAACAAAGTAGGTTCTTGCTAAGTTAATCAATAGGATATTTTCTAATTTGATCCTATGTGTCACAATGTAATATTTTCATACCTTAACCAGCTTGTAACAAAGTTCTTGTTGGCAATATCTTGAAATATGATAGGACAAAAATATAATATGTCAATATGTGCTTACTATTAATAAAATGTGTGTGTATGTGTGTGTAAATATTGAGTGGGTTGTGTAGAGACAGTCATGACTATAAACTATTCTGATTTGGTAACACCATCTACCTCATTGTCTTAATACTTGACTGTAGTAACGGGGAGCTCAGATAGCTCCTGTCTTAATTCTACTTGGCCTGTAGAGTAGCCATACAGTCGAGCTGATAGCTTTGTGAAAATATTCCCTCTAGACCAGCAGAGGTAAAGATGTGAGTTGCAGTCACTCTACAATTTGATAATACAATATTTTTGTAAAGATTTTTCTCAAACAGTAACATTATAAGCAGAGCTATTTGGACATTTTAATATCAATGCTACAAGCAATTTCATTTCTGAATAAATGTTTAAAATATTCAAGGAAAGTTTAGTCTATGAGTAAACTCTCAGGGCCAATATTTTTCTATGTTTATAATTTAATAAAAAATATATTCAAAATTTGCATTTTCTATTCAAAGTGAACCTTTGAAAGTATCAGTTGTGTCTTTTGGTTACAGCATAACTCACTAACATTTTAAAAGTGTTCTTAATATCCATTATTTTATATAGGTGGCTGTATATTTATAGGTGATTCTTTCTCCTATTGCTATAGTGAATCAGCCATATTCAATTTTAAAGTCTTTGAAATATAAGCTATACCTTTTATATCCTTTGGGTTAAAAAATAAACTATATTATAAAAATTCTCATTAGAAAAAGTGATCCGGCTATCACTATACAAAAAAATTAGACTCTAAAGTTCAAATACAGAAATGCAAATTATTCAAAATATATTTTTGAATCTATATTTTGAAATATAGTTTTGAAAGGCATAAATAATAAAATGACAAGGAATAAAGATTTAACACCTAAGATTTAAGCATTTGTAATGAATTTGTCTTTTTATGCAATATAAAAATGCTCTTTGGCTTTTGGTAATCCTTAGAGACACTAGAATTGTGTAATGAACTAGCTATGCTAGTCAAAGAGAAGAGATATAAATTAAATCCAAAGAAACTAAAACAAACAAATAAGAAACACTGTCTGTGAGGATAAGACAAATTTATTGCCTTTTACCCATTTTGTCAAGTTCAAATTTCATTGAGATTTGAATTACACATTATAGATATTAAGTTTAGAGGCATTGATGTTGACCTCCATCATCGAGGAGACTTCTTTATGAGGTTTAAGTTCAGCCTTTGGTATCTTATGGTGATGTCTCTGTTACAACAATAATGATGATATTAACCTGGACGAATTAGAGGTTGCTGACAGATCAGTATGGTGAAAGGATAAACAGACCTAGATCCAGAATAACTAAGGTGACCTACATTTTCTTACATGAATAAATCGGTTTCAGATTCCTCTAGGATAGTAACAGACGTTAAAATATATCTTTCTTAAAAGTAATACTGATCAATTAGAAGAACCGGTAATAACTATAGATTAGGCTCTGTCAATTACTCATTACTTACCTTATTTTTCCTAGGACTCAGCTACCTCCTTTGTATTAATAAAATGAAAAGACCAGTGTCTGCCCTACCTACCTCATTGTGTTGACAGGATCAAAAAAGATAGTGTAAGTTCAAGTGTTATGTAAAAAGTCCTTTATTACTGTTATTAGTATCAAATATTTCCTGGAAGATTTCATGTGAAATTTTCCTTTATATGTTCAACAGGCACATGTAACTTCCTAATAATCTCTTAAGCTGGTTACTTCTGTATCGGAAACTGTTCTGTTCTGCAAAAGAGGTCACAGAATCTCTGACTCTTGTAATATTATGAAACTAAATTTCAGGATGGTTTAATACAAAATTTTGAAATATGTATTGAAGGAACTCTAAAAATTTCACCCAAAAATATGACTTCTTGATATAAAGAATATTTTGAATTAAAGGCTCTTAGAGATTAACAGGTCCTTGGAAGAGGCTTTCCCTCTATGTAAATTGGACTGACCTGATCAAAGGATCAAAGAGGGCAATTGACTTCCTTTTCTCTCCCTGTTATCTCAAAATATTGCAGGAAAGAAGATCAGGAATACAACCAGACTGGTCCCAGATTATTTAAAACGTAATATCTGTCTCTCAGGTTAATTTATAAGTCAATCTATTTTCCCACAGATTCACTCTCCCTAACGACCCCTTATTTACATATACTCCTCATTCCCCATCTTCAAAAATGTGTATAAATATATCTGAACTGCACTGGGATATGGGATAATCACTCTGTGATTTCTCCCCATACACATAGTAAATAAACTTTTCTCTTGTTAATTTGCCTGAATTGTTAGTTGATCTTTCAATAAATTTTCAGGAAAAAGGACAAGTTTCCCCTCACTCCTACACTATTAACAGAAAGAAGTAATTTAACTGCTTCAAGAACAAATGCAGGAGAAGGGCTCAGAACCCTTATCCATGCTAAAAAATGCCCCAACCTTTTCAAATATTGCATTGACTGATTTCACCTGGATGTAATTATTATACTCAGCTTTAAAATGTCACAAAAGAGTTAGTTACATAAAGTCCCTTTTTCCTTTTCTCATGTAATTTTTTCATGTCTCTTGTTTTAATAATTTAATGAATCTTAAGATAACTCTTAGAAAATCTGCAATCAATAATTTAGCTATTTAATATACCTCATAGCATAATGGAAACTTGAAAATTACATTTCTTCACTTAAAATGATTATGGAGTCCTATGAAATAATGGTGTCTACCAATATTTATACATTATCTTTTTTTTTTGAAAAATTGCAGCCCAATATGAAGGCGAATAAAATAATCCATCAACCATACCTACAGCATCACTGGGACACAGACATTGTCCAAACTTTAATTTAGTCTACAGGGTACAATATGGAGAAACAAATACCTGAGAAAGGTAGTCATATCCTAACACCAACCAGGAGTACATAGTTAATAAGGACTTGCACAGAAGAAAAGATAGTAAGGAAAGGTGCAGCATAGATACCACCAACTAGGGTTCACCCTCCGAAAAATAGGATATGGCTCGAAGTGGGAAAGTGCTAGTGAATCAGGGAACTGGCGACTGGAAAAGGAAAGAAAAGACTGTAAATATGCTGAGGGCCATTTCTTGGGAGAGGAAAGACATGTTGGAAAAATAAGGTATTTTTTGAATAAAAACTCAAAATAAAAGAAACTGCTCAATTATAAGGGTCCTACTGAAAGAAGGTATTATCAAAGTATTATAAGCAGACTAACAAAAGCCTCTGTTAGTTAAAACAATTTAACTTCACTACAGCAACAGTACAGGGAACTCAAATAAAAGCCAAGTAAGCAAACCGTTTGTTCTCTACCCTCTTCCCATGCAGGATCCCATGTTGTTCTTAACAAGGAAAGATTCTAAACAAGACAGTCAAGACACGTACACACAACAAATCTTCCCACCCCCCACAAAAGTTTGTTTGAGAATCAAAACTTTTCAACAAATGATAAGATTCCCAAAAGATAAAAAGTCCACAAAAAGAACAATTTAATATAATATTTCACCATTAATTAAACAGCTTTGAATAATGCAATGCATATATAAAATTCAATTTATCAGAAATGCAGAAACTCTATACAGAGACAAACAATAGGAAGTTATGAAGTAGGAAATATTTGTATTCAGAAAATACATTTTAAAGAGCCATGCAAACGAAGAAAACTAAATAACAAGATTTGTAAATCAAACAGTAAAAGCACATAAAATAGAAAGAAAAAGGCTTAAAGAGATAAACTAGATGAAAAATAATGTGATATAGAGAGCATAGAGAGAAAAAATTTCCACTTTATGAAAAATTAAAGTCTCTGTAAAAGAAAAACAAAACAAAGGATCAGAAATCATATTTAAAACTATATTTTAAGAATTATTTCCAGAAATAACAGAAAACCAGAATCTGAAGTTTGAAAGGGCTCACTGATTTCGTGGGAAAATTGTCTAAGAAATATTCTAGTGAAATTCCTAGACTTTAAGGTTAAAAAATTTCACTGGACCTCTAAGAAAAAGACTATCATTTAAAGAGAGAAAGCAAATTAATTTGATGTCCTATTACTTTACAGCAACACACAAAGCAAAGCAATCATGGAGTAGCATTTTGAAGGAGCACAAAGAAACGAATGTGAAAACTTTTAATAGTTTTAATATAAAATTATAGTTATTTTATATATATTTATATAATCATAGCTATATATATTTATATAGTTATAGCTATATATATTTATATATAAACATATTTATCTATAATTATACATAATAGTTTTAATATAAAGTTTTACTATTTAAAATATTTTCTTCAAGAATAAGATATTTTAAAAACTATATTAGCATGTGAATTTTAGAGAATATTTTCCTCCTATATATCCTGAGATCATCTGGAGAATGAACTTCACCTAACTAATAAATGATTTAGTTATTCTGGTTTGTATTTACTCTTTGACATAGGAGTTTTTGAATTGAGTTATTTATGTCTAGGTGACTGTGCCTGTAAAATTTTTCATTTAGTTAGTTTTCTATTATAATTGCATTATAATCAGAAAACATTCCACCCCTAAATATTTCAGACACATTCCCTAATAAAAATATGACCTTTTCCTATATAATCACAGTGCAGTTATCACAGTTTAAAAAATTAACAATACTTTTCTCATATTACCTAATAAGGAAGTAGTATTTAACCTTATTCCAAATGTTTTTTTTTTTTTTTTTGAGACAGAGTCTCACTCTTTTGCCTGGGCTAGAGTGCCGTGGCATCAGCTTAGCTCACAGCAACCTCAAACTCCTGGGCTCGAGCAATCCTCCTGCCTCAGCCTCCCGAGTAGCTGGGACTACAGGCATGTGCCACCATGCCCGGTTAGTTTTTTCTATATATTTTTAGTTGTCCAATTAATTTCTTTCTAATTTTAGTAGAGACGGGGTCTCGCTCTTGCTCAAGCTGGTTTCGAACTCCTGAGCTCAAACAATCCGCCCACCTCGGCCTCCCAGAGAGCTGGGATTACAGGAGTGAGCCACTGCGCCCGGCCCAGATGTTTTTAAAATATGTATTATTTTGATTTTGAAACAGGATCCCCATCTAAGTTTTATAATAGGTCACCTGACTAAATTTCTGCCAAGAATCATGCAACAGCAGGCTTAAAGCCTGTAAATATAAATATTTGTGATAAATGAGCTTTCGGTTTGTGAAAAAAATCACAGGAATAATTTTATGATGTCTGAATTTAACTTAGAATGATTAAATGAGTTGTTGCCATTGATCAAAGAACTTTAATTAGACTATATATTTCAGCTGCTTTCTACTGAATCAATTTAAAAATCAAAGAAAGTACCATGTATGCACATGTCCTGGATTATCCTTTATATCCTGCATACTGAAAGACACCACTAGTTCTCTCTAATATTTTGATATTTGTTTCCCCTTCATGACAATTTTCAAAGAAATTAAATCGGTTTTTAATAGATTGTAAACATTCTAAATCTGTCCTATTGCTTACTGGTAGTTTTATTTAATGTATTCCTGTCTTTTCTCTAGAAAACTGGAAGTGAAGACTAGAGAATTAATGAGGTGAATGTTAAATGGCAAGAAAATTTCAGAGGTAATACTATTTCCTATTTCATAATATCATCAGGCATATAATGTCGAGTTACCTTACTATTAATATTTGTGATGTTAAGTTTGATTCCTTGGTTAAGGTGGTCGCTGGCAGCTCTCTGTGAATGGATATGCTTTTCCCTTTGCAATTAGTAGGCAATCTGTGAAACCTTGGCACTATTCAGATACCCTTTCCATCTAATAGTTTTGGAACTCATTGGAGATTCTTTCCTGAATAACTATTTCACCGGGACTGCAAATGCTGACTTTCTATCATTCTTTCTCTATTTATTCCATAGAGTCATTGTTCTGTGAAAAGAACTTTCTCCCCTTGTGTCTACATGTGCGTATCACTCTGAGATCATGGATTTTTATCCCACGATATTTCAAAATTAATTAAAGTAATACTTTTTTTATAATTGAAATGTCCCAAATTTGGACAGTAGCACAGAGAGAGAGAGAGAGAGAGAAAGAGAGAGACAGAGAGAGAGCTCAGAAGAACACTAATCTATCAGATTAGTAACAATTGTTGAATTCAAGTGGAGGGTAAATGGTGTTCATTAAAATATTCTTTAACTTTTCTGTATTTAAAAATTTCAAAATAAAATTTAAAGAAAAAAGTAGAGGAAACTCATCTTCATCTTAACTACAATGACTATATTAAGCTATATTAAATTGAGAGCAAGAGAAGTGAAAATTAATAGATGTGACTTGGTAATTGAGTAAGATAGGAAAAAAATGTAAAGGATTCAACAGGTGCTATTTGATGAGAACCTAGATTTGGAAAGCATTATTCTAGGTGCTTTACATGTTTCATTTTTAACTATAAAAACTTATAAATTAATTTTTCCATGTTTATCAATAAAAATTAAGTGAGTTACACAAATCCATATCACTACTGAGTGGCAGGCCCAGGGTAGCCACACTACGTTCTTTCCTGGATACCACACATTTGAAGGAAGTAGTTTTTGAGATTAAATTTCAGAGCAATGTTTACTTTGGAGGCAAAAATGAGTCACTCTGAAGAATAGGAAGGCAATTCAGGACACGTATGGTGTGTCACAGAGCACACTTAGTATTTTCTTGGATTTTCAGATTGATTCACTACATAGCACCCCTGCAGTAGACTGGAAGTGTGGTTCTTCGATCAATGGGAACGATTCATTCAATCATGCCAAATTTAAATGGAAAAAAAATAAAATTACTCACTTCATATCTTTCTTAAAATGGAAAATAATTTATCACAAATAGTTGTGCCTATAGGCTTTAAGCTTGTCATTTTATGATCTTTGGCAAAAATCCAGTCATGTGGTTTATTACAATGCTGCCTATATAACATTGGCAGAAATACAAAATTAAACATTTTGTTCAAATGTACCCTCAGTCGTTAGGGAGAAAAGTAGTCTTTTAACTACCACACTATCCTGGAGTAAATCATGTCTTATTTTCATAAAGATATACCAAGAGTGCTAAGCTTTTAATATTTAATGGCTGCGGATCATGTTATAGCCAGGAACTGCAAGACGTGGCATTAGTCCCCTGAGAGACATGTTATCTCCCAGGAACACACCACAGGACATACATGATTTATTTCTCCTAAATGCCTTGAAATTTTCAAAAACTGTTTAATATCTGTGGTATCAGGAGGTAAAAATAGAGCTCATTTTAACTGTAAACATAACAGCAGTTCTTTGTATTCATGGAGTGTTGAGTCCCTTGACTAATAAATTGGAAAAATTAAGCATATTTAAAGTGGTATCTTTACAATTATGATTTATAATTCAGAGATTTTTGCTAAAAGCTCCAAATAAATATATGTTGATTAATGCTATTCATTAATGTATACTATAAAAATTATAATTTTAAAATATTGATTTCCAATATTCAAAAGTCAATGCTCACTACTATTAATTATATAAATGCATATCGTTATGTGGTATAAGTATTCAAATTCATTATTAGATAACAGTTTTTAATATATAAGCTGCCTTTCAGAAAAAAAAATGATAATTCAATATGCTTTGCATTGTTTACTACTTAATTTGTAAGAAGAAAGACCCAAGGCAGGTAGATAACATTTTGTATAAGAGAAGTAGGGGATCAGCTGAGTCAATTTAGTCAGAAAATATGATTGAACATAAATCTCAGTATTCAGAGGACTAGGAAGCAAAACAATGGAAATAGATATAATCCTTGACTCTACATTTTTCTTGTGGTCTAAAGTAATATTGATTTTTAAAACAACAACAACAAAAGAAACACAAAATATAATCTGCATTAAACCTGACAGCAGAAGCTCAATAGCTTTTAGACCTGGATGGTGGAGACCAGCTGTGGTTTCACAGCAGACAAGTCCGGATGCAAATTTTGGCTCTGGCCAAATTGATCCTCTACCTTTACCTTTGTATTCTAATCCTCGAGTCAGAATCCCATTATGTCCCACAATCGCCAATGGGAAAATTACTGTTCCTTGATGTTTACATGTGCAAAACTCAAGTAATATTGCTGCTGAATGAATTAGATTCATGTATATAAAATACCTGGCAAAATACAGACATTTAAAAGAGGCCAGTTCCCTTTCTTTATGTTTATATATGAGGCTGAATCTATATAAATATATTTATGCACAGATATACCACACAATAACAAATATACGGCCTCATAACTTTTTAACTTTATTAGTTGTGAATTGTATAATTTACTCTTGGTCAGTTTTTATTAAAATAAGTAGACTATAAGGTAAGACAAACAAGCATAACTCAAAAGGAAGGAAAGATACTTGCACAAAGATTGACTTGTAATTCAAGCACAGTATAGGCTTTAGGTTTACTACAATCCCAACTGATGAAAGACATTATAAAAGCTCAACGAGACTGAATGATTTGACTAAGATTATATAGCCAGTAATTAAATTGCAGAGCCACTCACGACAGTGAATTCTCACTGATTTTCATATTCCATTTCACCATACACACTGCCATAAGACATTACAGGCAAGAATGGTGGTATTATCCTCTTGGTCATTACCAGTATGAGAGTCTGGAGTCACAGATGGGTGTATTTAGAGATTGGAAGAGGAGAGAAAGTAAACAATTGATTCACAAGGAAAAAATATTTCAATGTCCCAGATCAAAAAATTTAGTAAACAGTTTAAAGAATTGAAGGTAAGGAGTTAGAATAAATAAAGGAAGGATGAATAACTAAAAGTTATAATGGTAATTTCCAAATAAGCCTTCAGTACTAGAGAAGAAGCAGAACCAAGTAAGGGATGCTTTATGGATATAGAAACAGAAGGTACAATAATGTAGGTAGAAAATGATGCATTTCTGATTTGAGGGTTTAAACAAAGGGAAAAAGAGAGGATTCATAGCAGGGATTTCTGTATGAGAATGAATTGGCTTTTTCTTTCTTTCGTTTATTTATTTATTCATTCATTTTTACCCTTTCAGTTTCTCAGTCTCCAGCAGGGAGAGCCTGACGAAGTGGTTAGGCTGTGAGACCTGCAGGGGCCTGAAGGTTTAGAAAGTGCACCAGGTGATTCTGATGCAGGTGGGAATAGTTCAAGACATTTTTGCTTTTGATGGTGGTAAGTTGGAAAAGTAAAACTTAACATTTGGATAACTTCAGTAAATAAGGTTGAAAGTTTTATATGACGTTGATATATACATACACACACACGTGGTTTTTTTTTTTTTTCACCGTAGAAGACAGGGGTTAATATTGAGTATAAGACTGAATAGCAAATATACGGCTGAATCACTTGAGATAACAATTGTGAGGCCATGCTTTCAACAATTGTAATGTGAAATATTTTCTGAATGCTCTGTGCTTAGAGCTGGGTTACTTAGGACAGCATTTTCAGAAGCTTGTGCTCTTCACTTACACATTTGATTTCCATCCTCAATGCCACAATCTTCAGACTGCTCACCCATTAACAATTTTGGTTTACACTTTTAAAAAAGAAAATTCTGCTACAACATATGTAAGCAAAGAAAAGTTGTATGCAAGTTCATATTTTAAAACTACTGCATTAATGAGTCTAAACTCTGTGGACCTAATTTTCCTGAAGCACAGGTACAGCAGTAGGAAAGTGAGTATGAACGAGCTTCAGAGGCGGATTGTCAAGATTTACATCCTAGCTAGACTGCGGGCAGCTGCTGACTTGGGTTAAATCTTAGTGTCAGTGTCCTCATCTATAAAGAGGAGGTAATAATAAGATCACCCATTATAAATTTGCTCTTAACGTTAAATGAGCTAGAAAATGACAAGTATTTATACCAGTGCCTGGTACAAAGGAAGTGCTCTGTACAGTTTAGCTGCTTTAAAAAATTCTTATTATTAAATATCTTTTGAATCCTTTTCCAAATTTTATTTTTTATGATGCTTAGATTCCTGTAATTTAAATCTGTAAATTTAGACACTCAAAATAGTGAAAGTACCTGTTAACCTTCTGTCTTGCTGAAACCCCCAATGACAGCTCCTGCTGCTCAGAAGTCACTGGGAGCCAAGAGACTTAAAAATGAAGATTCGATTCCATTCTACAGAAGTTAATGGGTGCTAATTATTTACAAGATCGATTCTGTGGGAAAAGCAAAGATGAATAAATTGGTGTTTTCAATCTTCAGTTCATATATTGATAGGACAAATCTACAGGTCATGACATATCCCTAATATGACCCAGCATTTTTCTGGGAAACATTGATGAGAGAGAAGTAATTTTGTGTTCACTTAAGGATTTTGCCTCTTACACAATACCCTGCAGGCGGTTCGAGAGTAGGAAAAATACATATCCATTCAGTAAGATAATATGGAAGGTGGTAGTGAACTGGGAAGAAAAAGCATCAATTAAATATTGTATAAAATGCAACCAGAAAAGCTTTAGAATACACCGATTTTTCAAATAAAAATGTTCTATTTTTTTTAACTTCAATAGAGTGGAGAGACAAACAGGATATGGATGTTCCATGTACAACTGTGTATCCGGGTGATCCCAAGATATGGAAAGAAATATCTGACAAGATTACAGATATTTTCTGAACATAGTGCCCCTAGAGCAGCAAAAATAAATTGGATAGGCACTTTTCTGTATTCATACATAAACATGTTATATTTCAATGGTAACTTCACATATTTTAAACTTCCCATTTGAAAAAAAGAACCCAGATAATATATCACAAAGTAAATTTTGGTCTTTTACAGGTGAGGGAACTGACCTGGAACTGAATGTTGTCTTTGTTAGTCTCGTGGTGATTTTCACTAAAAAGCCAGTGTTGATCCACATCTGAGACTGATATACATAGAGAAGGAAGGCAAAGATGATAGAAGCAAGACTTTAGTTTTCATTGCATTTAATTAAGCAAGAGAGGGATCTTAAAAACAGTTTTGAATGTGTGGGGAAGATTAATGGAAAAATTAACTTAACCTTTCATTCACATGCAACAAGTACTCAAATAACATCCTTTCATGCAATATTGTTTTGTTATAACATTGAGGAAAGAAAAAAAAATGATTCCCATCCTGGGCCACCATCTGTGTGGCATTTGCACATTCTCCCCAGGTCTTCCTGCATTTTCTCTGGGTATTCCCTTTTCCTCCCACTTCCCGAAGATGTGCGTGTTAGAGCAGTTGTCTAAATAGTCTAAATGTAGTTGTCTAAGTTGTCTAAATGTCTAAATAGTCCCGGTCTGAGTGAGTGTGAGTATGTGTGTAAGTGCACCACAGGATGGAGTCCTATCCAGGGTTGGTCCTCACTTTGCACCTTGAGCTTCCAGGATGGTGGACTTCATCCACCCAAGACTCAGAACTTGAATAATTGGGTAAGTAATTATCTAATTTGTTTTTGTATTAATCTTTCTTAAATGTATGTATAGCTCATATTTATCTCAATGTTTAACATTAGAGATGTTTTAGGTCTTTGTTTAGATGTTTAATGGTGTTTTCATGAACAGAAAGATGCTGTAGGAACTTAACTAATGGTTACATTGATAAGTTTATGATAAAATTGGTTTCATTATATGTCATTTTGCTTGAAGTCAGCAGTTTTCAAAAACCTATCAACAACATTGAGGACTTACCTCATATAAATGGACAACCAAGAATCCTGAGATAGCTCGTGAAGAGTGATGATTTAGAATAGAATCTAAATATAAAATTAAGATAAAAAAGATCACGAGGAAGCAGAAACAATACAAATTATTATCCTCAGACATGTATATATATATATATGTATACATATAAAATATTATTTTCATTAAGATGGTTTAAATCTAGTTATGCCACAGTCAAATATAACAACAATGTAGCAAATTATAAAATCTCTGAAATGAGAGATTTAAAAACATTTAAACTCAGATTTTAAAAAAATTTCCATGTAATATACTTATAATATTTTGCATAACACTTTTGCAATTGGAATGATTCCAAAGCAAGTGCGTTTGACCTGAAAAATCTCATCTCTAGAAGAAATCTGACATCCTCCTTCACTTTAAATCACTCTGCTAAGGTTGATAAATAACAAATCTCTATCAAAGCATCACTGTGAGATAAGAAGTGAAAATCTTTAAAGAAAGAAGAAACTCTCTGAAGATGTTAGACTAAGATACTTCTTTGGTAATATAAAAACTTGGAATGCACTTCTAATAATAACAAAACAAACAAATTATATTCAGCATTTTTGTTTTCTCTCATTTAACTGATTGACATTCAACTACTGAATACCTTCATTGTTTAGGCACAGCAGACAGTTACACACACACACACACACACACACACACACACGCAAAGATGATTCATTGAAATATGTCTTAATAGAGTTTGGGATCTAATTTTTTTGTTCTAATCTTAATGCCAGAAGTTATGAGAGATGGGAGCCTGGTTATCATCTGAATTTTGCTGCAGGGATTTTTATAGTACCAGTAGTGAACACTTCAATTCACCTTTGGGCAAGTTACTATAACTTTTTTAAAAAAGAAATTATATTATAAGGTATCAACCTTGCATTAAAATTTAATAATACATTTTTGATTAGTTTTCTAAGTTATTTGTATAAAATTGAGAAAGTCCATTGGGTTTTGATTTTCCAGGGTGTGATTTACATTTTTCTTGACCTTGTATGAATAAAGATCTTATTCTGCTAAAATACTGTGGTTTGCTTTTGGGGATAAGGATGTGTGTGTGCTTGGGTGTGTTGTGTTGCTGCTGCTGTTGTTTGAATGTGGTGAGTTATTAGCTAGAGGAGCAAAGATGAAGAATATGAAGTTTTCTGTTTTAGTGCTGATGGTTCGGGGCCTGAGTAACAAAGTCAGCTTGGAATCTTGAGAAGAGGGCTGTTTGCACTGTCTCTGTGCAAAATGAGCAATGTCCTGGCAGCCTGAGCCCTTTTAAAATAGTGATATCATGAAGAGCACTTCAACAGTGGTGTTAGAGAGGGTCTCCGGGTAGGTTCAAGAATTGGAAGCACAGGGCAGGGGAGAACATACTGGATGTATCTGGAGACTGAAAAGGATGATCCAGTTTATGAGCAAACAAGGAGAACATAAATCTATGAATAATTAGATAAACAATTTCAAGAACACTTTTCATACAGAAAGAGATAAGATACAGCAATGTTTAAACATTTAACTTTTTTGATTAGAAAATGAAATGAATCCCCAAGTTTTAAATTAAAACTTATATTGCTCTTTTCTTTGCCAACTTCCCCTGGCTTTCTTGCTGTTCTTCCAATATACCATATTTATTGATGCTTCAGAACCATTATTTTACTGCCTGTTCCACCTGGAGTACTCTTTCTCTAGACCTCTGTGTTGGTTACTCATTTCTTCATTTGTGTCTCTAATTACATGTTATTTTCTAGGATAGATTTCTGCAGACCACCCTAACTTGAATACCAATCTCTATACTTATTACTCTCTTTATTAGCACCTTTTTTCTTCATATCACTTATCATTATTTAGCAGTATGTTATTTATTACAGATTTATCTGCTTATTTATTTCCTGTCTCCTTTTCCCACTAGAAGGTAATCACCACAAGGGCAGACCCTTCTCAGTCCTGACACACAGTAAGGGGTCAAAATATTTTTAAATGAATCAAAAAATGAACTTATGATTTAGTAATTATCTTTTTTGTTCAATCTACTGTTCAACTTGTCCACTGAGTTGACTTTATTTCACTTCTATATTTCACTTACAGAATTTCTATTTGACTCCTTTTGAAAGATGCTCTTTTTAAATACTGTACTGTTTTCGCATTTTTTGTTTGCATTCCCTTTGTAACTCTTCACATGTTTTGGACATGTTATTTAAAATATATGTTAGTTTATTTAATTTTTAATCTTCTTAGAATATACAACTCTCCTAATTCATTCACTTAACAGATTTGTTGATGTTCCTTTCCAAGATTTCTAATACTTGTCACGAGCAAGGACCATGTTTTCTTGTGGGAAACTGATGTCCTGCGTTATCAAAGCATCTTCATGGTAAAATAGAAGTGGGCTTAGACTGTTGTTCACTCAGTGTTGACAATTTACATGTTTTATTATGTTATTCTTGGGTTCAGGGATCCTACACTTCTAGGAGGAATGGAAATTTGAATCTCATACTAACAAGTGGCTTAGAATTTTCACAAATGGTTGTTGTGGCTGTAGTTTCCTGTATCCAGAGCAAGTCTTAGCCAATGGCAGACCTACTTGTTGGGTCACACTGGTGGGCAGTTCCCAATCTCATACACAGATCTTGAACCACTTTCGGGTTTCCAGATTTATGCAAGTTAGTACTTTTTAACTCCTTTTGAACGCCATATCTTCAGCCTGAAATGAGTTCTCTTTGTGAAGATCAAATACTCAGAATATCGCTCTTAGAACAGGTCTCCAGTTGGAATGACGGAGGAAATGCTGACATCAGCTTCCAATCACTGTGTTGACATCGACTTTCTTCTTCATGTGTAACACCTGTTGGTTCCTTTTCTTTATTCTAAGCGTATCACTGTACCCTGAATTATTTTCTTATCTTTCAGGCCATATCTGTATGTGATTGTAATTTAAGTGTGGTGTTGGAACCGAAGTCTTCAGATCAATTTTTTAAGATGTATTGAAAAATGGAAAGATGCAGAAACTACTGAAGAATAAGGCAAAGAGGAGGAAGCTATAAGAATGAGCATGCAGAGAAATCCGAAGCCAAGTCAGAATGCATTCTTTCTGGAAAAGCCTCAGATGTTCTCTGAGCTTGAATTAGAAGGTCTGGAATACTTGGTTGACTGTGAGATGTAAGTTATAGTAATTAGACATGCACACATAAGGGCCAGGCCAGAATATTCCCGGTGTCCTCATACCCAATTCCTTATTTATAAAAGTGATATAACGGAAGCAGTGTCGGTCTCAGACAAAGGACATAGATATCAAATTTTTACAACAATTTACACAGAAAGAGCTAGAGATGTTATTGGATAAAAGGCTATATAATACTGCTATTAAGAGAGACACATAGCATAGTGCCTGTAAATATAAACTTATATACTTGTAATTTATATTCAGCCTCTTCATTCATGGAGAGTCCTATTATAGAACAGAATCTATATAATGGCAGAGGAGATTCTGTCACCATCTATCATAATCAACTTAGTCTCACATTCATAGACATGAATGAATGACCGAGAATCCTGAGACAGCTAGTGAAATGTAATGACTCAAATGAGAAAAATCTAAATAAAAAAATTTAAAACTCAGTATCAACAGAAAGCAAAAACAACACTAATTATTATCTTAAGATATTTTCGTGTTCAATGTGTTTAATAGTGACATAAAATAGCAATTAAAAATGAAGAATATATAAATTGAAGTGAGCAAAGATGTAATTGACACAGGAACATTACAAAGCAGAGAGAAGGTGTGGGATTCAAAACACAGATGTAGGGAATGGATTTCCCTTTTTGCAAGATATTTAGTCACCATGTTCATTATGATGAAAAAGAATCAAGGAAAGAATTTAAGCAATTAGAATGGGAAGTAAAAAAAAAATCACTTGGGAAAGCAAATTTAAAAAATTGTACGTAAAACTTCTATTCTCTAATTGAAGAAGAAAGTGAAATATTATATCAAAGTGAGGTAAGTGAATGGTGGCTTTCTATTACATTTGAGGAAAGTGGAGAAGTTAATCAATACCCACCACGGAAAATAGAAGAGCTTACTAGGTAAGAATAATACAAATTTCCAGTGATGCTATTTACATAATTTTATGGATTTATTTCAGGGACAACAAGCAATCTCATTTTAAAAATATAGAAGTTAAACAGATTAATCCAAGGTTGGACATTTACTTTGTGTGTGTGTGTGTGTGTGTGTGTGTGTGTGTGTGTGTGTGTTCATGCACACATGCACAGGCATGCAGGTAGGCCAATTTGGTAAACATGTTGAGGATATTGGCAAATAATTAGTTGAAGTGATTGACCATGGTATCTTAGCTGAGTAGAAACTTAAGAAAAAGGAAGACGAGCTTGCTAATAGAAGGGAATGACAGAAGTCTAAGAACAGAATATTTTGATATCCTTGAAGAACTTGAAGAGACAATAAGCAGATAAGTGGAAAATGTGGGGGACATAAAAAGACAATGAACATAGTAAGGTTTTAGAGGTAGAGATGTTTCAAGTAGTGTCAGGTTTCAATATTCAAGATATAAGAGTCCAAAGTAGACAGCAGATTAGAATCATTAGAAATGGGGAGGTTAATGAAATCAATGGCTATCTTGTTTGGCTCTAAAAACATTGTGAATAAATAGAGCAGAAGAAAGTACTATGAATGAGAACAAAATGTCTTCAAAGAACAAAAATAAGTCAGTAATTATTTAGGATATTATAACAATATACACAGTAGGAGGTTAGTATGGAGGGGTAAAAGAAGCAAGATTTTTATATGAAGATAAAATATTCCTTACACGGAAAAATTTCTCAGGCAGAAGGAGACATAGGAATAGGGCTCTGGTTAAGTTGTGATTTTTAGCATAAATGTCCTTAATTTATTGGCTTTAAGAGGTCTATTAGTCATAATAGGTTGGAATATGGGTATTAAAAATCAATACCAGCTGGGCTTTTCTTTATTATTATTTATTTTGTGCTCTTGTCACATGTACAACATAGGTTGGTGAGCTCCTGATCCATATGTCAATCAGGGACCCAGGCTTATTGGGGCTTTACCATCTGGTTGCTGCATAATCTGGAAGAGAGGTATTCCACATAAGCAGAGGAAAAGACAAAAGTGTTCCAAAATCATAAATGCAAAGATCCGAAAGTGACACAAGATGTCTACCCTCAAAGCCCAGTGTTTAGGACAGTCACATGGTCCCAACTATATGCAATGAGGCTTGGAAATTTGTAGCAAATACCCTGATAAAGTTGAAGTTAACTAAAGAGCAAACAGGAAAACATAGCAAGAAAAATTTATATTCAGCTACAGAAATGTTTTGAGAAAAAAATTTGGAAATTATGTTTATCTGCCATTATTTGAAACATAACTGCATGCACGAACATTTTAATATGCACATACATAAAAAAGTAGGTTAATTATACCATTTGTTCATTGTTATTACCTTTTTCAAACAGTATCGATTACTAGTTTGATTCTGAAAATATGTATTGGTTTGATCTGCTGAGCAAAAACAGAAAGCTAAAGAAAGAAAATGTAGCTATTAGTTATTCACATAGAAAGATGTTATCAAAAACTTCATCCCTTTGTTTTACTTCCTGAGTAAGTAATATTATATTAAGTTATTTGGATTGACCCTTAAAAATCATTTTCATCAGGCATGACTCACCAAGCAGCTGTATACTTCACAACAGCAGTTATGAGAGACATACTTTCTTATTGGATAAGAAGAAAGATAATACAATTGTCAAAATGTATTGAAGAAAAAACCAGAAAGGTTTGTTCAAGATGCTGACCTTTTGATTTCTGAATCAGACTTTCTTACTGAAGAAAATAAAAACAAAAATGAAATTTCAGGGAACATAAGAAGTATAATACCCAAGGTGAGTAAAGAGAATTGATTCCAAACTGAGTAAAAGCAAGAGAGAGAGCAAGTCAGTGAAGAAACATGTTAGGTAGCTTCAGCTGGAGAGTTTATTCTTATTATCCTGGTTGCAGTGTTGCTTAATAGTCAAAACTGGCATTTTAATTTTTGGTTTTGGTGCTGTATTGATGAAAGTTCCTCATGTACAGAAGAAATGGTAATTGTAATAGTATGTGGGAGATGCTAAATTAAACTGACTTCTCTTCATATATAATGTTCCATCCTGAAGGGTAAGAATTCCTTGCAGTGAATGACTTTCAAATATTTTCCATATTTATCACCAAAGGAAGCACTCTCCTTTAACCTACCAAAAATTCTGTTCTATTTTTCTTTTCTTTGTTTTTGAGAGTATCCATCACTGTGTCAAATGAGAACTTTTATTATTTCCCAGCACTGCTTGAACAGATGACCTGGGTTTTGATTTTCTATCTCCACATAATTAAAGCTTTAAGTTGTAATATTACTGTTTGAAGATTTCTGACAATCTTACCAAAGTATGTCTATGTTAAACCCAACAAGTCCTTTTCCTGAGTTATTCCTTGAATGCCATTTTAAATCAATTTGGCTGTTGTCAACGGTTTATTGCAAAAAGGGTGACATTTCAACGGTAGGCTTCTTTCTAAATTAAAGAGTTTTCCTCAGGGATGGCTTCTCTTGTGCTGTGGTTGGGAGTCTCAATAAAAGTGGCTTCAGTTCACATCCTCAAAAAAAACAAAAAGTCAGGTTATTTAGGAGTAGTCAAAAATACATCAATTTTATGTAGTAGTACCTGAACACAAATACCCTTCAACAAACAAGGCATGAATTTTGAATTTTTCCATCGATATACGAGAAGCACACAGCTATTGGAAACACAGTTTACCAAAACTATGCTCCTGAAGTTTCACTTATCCAGTTTCTTTTATTCTTCCAAGATCTTTTATTTTATCTCATCAATACATAATAGATGTACATATTTTTGAAGTACATGTGATAATTTGATATATTCATGTAAAGAATATAAAGATCAAATCAGGGTAATTGGGATATCCATCACCTTAAATATTTATATTTCTTTAATGTTAGGAACATTTAAATTATTCTCTTCTAGCTATTTTGAAATGTATAATAGATTAATGGTAACTGTGATCACCTTACTGAGCTATTGAACACTATTTCTCGTTTTTTCTAACTGTATATTTGCATCCCTTAACCAGTTTCTTTTATTCTTGATCTCTGCACTTTATTCATTGGTCACTGAAGTGGATGCCAGATCTTCACCAGTTTCTCTGATATTCAGTATCTATCAGGAAGAAGCATGGTTGCAGAGTAAGCTCGACATCCCTACAGATAGGATAGTCCTGGATGCTCTAATTCTCTTGTAGTCTTCACCTTTGAATCCGAACTTCTTGAACCTCTTCTTCATAATCTCATCAATATGTTAATAGAATTCTTGCTACTTAAATCTGTTTCCCTTAAAGAAGACTGTAAAGGCCAAAAAGAAAAAAAAAAAAGATTATTTCTCAAAGAAAAGCAGTACCTGCTTCCTGGCATAATTTATGCACTAAATGGATGCTGTATCGTAAGGAGGTATTCTACAATTATTTTTCCTTAAATTCTTAGAAAATAGTGGAGAGCTTCAGGGTGTGTGTTTCAGATATTCCTACATCTTGGCACTATCATTTGTTTTCTGGAGATGTTTTTGGTTTTTAAGATGGCTTGAATAGCCATCTAAATGTAGGAAACAAGAGCATAGTCAGATGAAATCCTATTTTATATACTTTTCTAAATTAAATTTTATTTTCTAAATGTTCCAGGTAAGAAAATTTAATATAATAATAGTTACAAAGGTATATGAAACAGGTTCAACATCACTAATCATAAGAGAAATGCAAATCAAAACCATCACGAGATATCATCTCAAACCTGCTAGGATGAGTTTTATCAAAAAGACAGGAAATAAGTCTTGGCAAGGCTGTAGAGAAAAGAGAATCCTTATACATTACTGGTAGGGTATAGATTGGAACAACCACTGTGGAAAAGACTACCATATGACTCAGCAATCCCTCTTCTGGATATAAATCCAAAAGAAATGAAATCATCAACTCATAAAGATATCTACACCCCCATATTTGTTGCAATATTATTCCCAATAACCAAGAAATGGACACATCTGAAGTGTTCATTGATGGATGAATGAATTTTTAAAATTGTGGTATATACATAAACAATAGAGTACTTTTCAACCTTAAAAAAGGAGGTGATCTTGTCATGTGAGAAAACATGGAAGAACCTAGAGGATATTCTGCTGAGTTAAAATAAGCCAGACACAGAAAGAAAAATACTACATGATATCACTTATATGTGGAATCTAAAAAAAAAAATGAATTCATAGAAACAGAGAGTAGAACAATGATTACCAAGTACAGGGGGTAGTGGGAGAGAGTGGCAAGATGGAAAGACATAGATAATAGGCCAAAAGGGATAAAATTGCATTTATGTAGAATGAACAAGTCTAGAGATATAATGTGCAACATGAGGACTAAAGTTAGAGATATTCGGGAATTTTCAAACAGAGTACATTTTAGTGACTCTGAGTACAAAACAAAGAGTATATGAGATGAAGGTCATGCTAATTTGCTTGATTACTGTAATCACTTCACTATGTATATGTACATCAAGATAAGTATATCATAACATCAGATTGTATAACCTAAATTTATACAATTAAAGATAATAGCTACAATCCCTCCTTTTCATAAATTTAATAGTAAAAAGGATGCAAATATAATACTTTAAATAAGGACAACAGAAGAGTGAAAAATCAGACTCATAGGAATAAAAGCTGCATACTTGGAGAGTAACTCACATGTGCTTATTCTGTTAGTATTTTGTTAGAATTAGAATTTGTATTTTTCTTGTCAAGATGAATATATATAAATATATGATATACATGCTTTTTTTGTAAGATGATACAAAATACAAAAATAAAAAGAATTAAAAGTGAAAATATTTCTTTCCTATAAACAAATTTGTTCTAGCAACTAGGTATGCACGTTTTAAGGTTGAATAGATATGCCAAATTCTTTTCTATCAGAAGACTCACTCTAATATCAGATGTAGGTATTAGAAAATTTTATGCTTTTCAATTTTGGAAATAAAAACATTGTTTATGCCTCATTTTTTCTCTTCATGATGATTATCGAGATTAGGTAGCATTTCAAATTTACATTTAGTCTTCTCTTAATTTCCTGTACAAAGTTTTGCTCTTTTTT
>CAUYSK010044026.1:0-65369 GCA_963575035.1 Avahi laniger | reverse complement strand
AGAGTAATGGAAACAGGTTAATCTCCTTAAGCTCATGTAAATTATCTCAGGCTCTATTCTTTCTCCAGTAATATAAACATGATTAGAATTCTCAGAAAGAACTTTAGTAAAATATAGTCATTTCTTTTTTTTTTTTTTTTGAGACAGAGTCTCACTATGTTGCCTGGGCTAGAGTGCCGTGGCGTCAGCCTTGCTCACAGCAACCTCAAACTCCTGGGCTCAAGCGATCTTCCTGCCTCAGCCTCCCGAGTAGCTGGGACTATAGGCATGCACCACCATGCCCAGCTAATTTTTTATATGTATATATATATTTTTTTAGTTGTCCAGATCATTTCTTCCTATTTTTTAGTAGAGACGGGGTCTCACTCTTGCTCAGGCTGGTCTCGAACTCCTGACCTTGAGCAATCCACCCGCCTCAGCCTCCCAGAGTGCTAGGATTACAGGCGTGAGCCACCGCGCCCGGCCTCATTTCTTTTTCTGTTTAAAAAAGATTTGGACTAGAAGAAAGTTAGCTTTATTGATGAAAAAACACCTTTGTAATTTAGTACAAAGCAGGCAACTGAAACCTCCAAGGACAAAAAAGAAAAAAGAAAAATACAAATACTTGTAATTTCTGGAACACATCAAGCAAAGGTTAGACAAAAATTATTTATTATCCCAAGTAAACCCAGAACAATGCATTACTTTGCAAAAATAGGTTGCCCTTTTTACATAAAGTGATATACATTTGAACCTCAAATTGATACGACTTATGGTACTGATATATTTTGTGAAAAGTCAGGATAGTCCTGATTTTTCTTTGATTACAACATCAACTCTAGGCCATATAAACATGCAACACTGAATTATAGTAAAATCACTTGCAGAGCTATACTCATTCTCTTCTCATATAACTCTGTTCATAATTGACCAAAAATAGCCCTCATTCTATTTTCACAGCTTTATTTTTGAAGTTATTAGAAGGTATGATGAAGTGAAGATAATATAATTTGGTTTACACAAAATATTAATGAAAATAGGAAATAACCAGATACTATTTTAATTTAAATTAAATTAAATTAAAATGGCTCTCTTGAAAGCCTTTAACTTTTTTGTGTTTTGCAGATCTTGGCTAACAATCCAATCAATAATGATTTTTTTTCCAACAACTCTATTCCTTCAGGAGAAAGGACATATTGAATATGATCCAGGTTTTATTTATTGGAAACAGGTAGAATCTATTAAAACAAATTAGCTTAAAGCAATTTATGCAAAATGATCATTTCTCCAGTCTTGTGCTTGGTAAAACACTAGTCATCTTTCTTTTCCCGAAAGAATCCTGCTGACTCTGCCCCTATCTTCCCTCTGATTGGCCTAGTCACTCTACGAAAATGTCAATGGGAAAGAAAACTGTGTAGGCCAGAGGTTGCCCAGATTGCCTCAATCCTGGGTCAATTTATTTAACTCATGTACAAAAAAAGTGCCTGCACCTGCTCCTACTCCATGCTATAGTGCCCTGCTACTCAAAAAGTGGTTCCCCGTCTAGCAGCATCCTTGTCTCCTGGGAGTCTGTTGGAGACACAAGAATCGCAGGCTTCACCCCAGACCTATTAAGTCATAATTTACATTTTAAAGAGATCCCTAGATGATTCATAAGCACAGTCACATTTGAGAGATGCTGCTCTAGGCTACTTATTTGGTGCCTGAGCCCTCCTCCTAGTAATAACCAATAATGAGTAGTGCTAATTGGTTTTCTTCTTAGTATTGAAAACTACGTACCATGCTTCTTCCATCCAAATTATACCAAAAAACCAATGCTTACTTTCTTTTATTTCTTAGAGATTTCAGTTGATGTTAAATGACTTGGCTGTTTTTTATTGTTGTTTTTGTGGTCCTTACACCACTGGCTCTATCTGGTGGGCAAGCATGTCTTACCTCACATATATTATTTCTAAGGTAACATTAAATCTATTTTTATATTTTATCTCACTCCCCATTAAATCCAACTCTGGAAAATTTAATTACTTTCTCTATCAAACTTTAAAAAAAAAAGAGGCAGGGATATTGGGATTATGAAGGTGACCTCATTCAAACAAGGCTACCAACCAAATGGCAACAATGGATATTAATAATGAATACTAGAAATCATCATTTTCCAATTTTGGCACATATAAATCAATCATTAAAACAACCCAAAATAAAAGCATGCTTTGTTTGGGTGAAATTATGAAATTAGTTTAAAATAGAATTTTTTGTTTTAGCCAAATTGTAGTATTTTTATAATTAATGGCTCATTCTTATTTTTTTAAATAATCTTTTCATGCACAAGCTTTTTTTACTGAAGAGTAAGTTCTGAGGACTTAGTTTTCAAATATGTTGCTCATTTTGCTTTCTTACCACTGCACTCTTCCCCTAAGGTAGAAAACAATTTATTCCCCTTTCTGATTTTACTCTGATTATGTGAGCAAGAGAATAAATTGTGATGTTTAGCTTTTCTGGCTCACTTTGATTAAAGATGTGCCTTCTTGACCAGCCTCTGTTTCTTTCATTTCTATTTTCCTCCTCACCTCTAAGTACTAATTTATTTTACAATTTACATATAAAGGATATCAGATGAAAAAAATCCTTTTTAGGTAAATTGAAGTTGTAAAATTTTTGTGAGTGGCCTTTTCTCTGTTCCACCTTTTTCTTATAGTTATTTGAAGATGTCTCACACAAGCATGTAAGCTGTCTACACATGATGAAATAGATGAAGATTTGAAGTAATTCAAGTTTTTATACAGTGATCTCTATATTTCACTTTTGACTTTTGGAAATCGCCTCCATTCTCTACTTCTTTTTTATCCATACAGACAGATTTTTTTGGAGTCACTGCAATAGTACCAGCATATATAAAAATCTAGATTTTTATATATGCTATTATATTATCTTCCATGAATATCTCTCAACTCATCCCAAACTCCCAACTGTAGCCACATAAAGCAGCAATTATTTAACTCATTATTTATAGTGGTTAATTATGTTTTCAATTTCCATAACACTTAATCTCTTTACATGACCCATTCCCTTAAAAGACAAATCATCTAGTGGAAACAGAATTGGGTTCAGAGGTCATAACATGAAGCTTTTGGTCCTGAACCTGCTGTCTGATGACGGTGTGTCCTCGAAGCAGCTACTTGAGCTCCATGTTTCGATGGCAGTGTTAACACTGACACTGAACTTGCCGGGCTGTGTTGAATAAACATTGAATGCTTTTTTGTAAGTTCTTCTGAACCAATGTTTAAATAAATCCCAACTATTAACTGTTTTCTATTGCTATAATTGAATCTCTCTGTTTTTCTATATACTCTTTTAAATATGTTTCACTTGTTATCGTATATAAATAATGTAAGATGATTTTTCCGACTGGTCTGAAAAAGAGAAATGAGAGGGTCTGCCCTTTTATATTAAAATTTATCCATATTCTCTTTAGTGTTTTCAAAAATTTTGCTCGGTTGTATCCAGTTTTCTTTTCTAAGATGTTTCAAGATTTAAAATGAGGTTTAAGAAGTGATTGTTCTGTGAGGTATCCTACAAAATACTAACTCTCCACAATGGTAAACCCAGATGGTTTTACTATATGCTTGTATTGTGTTTAAAATGTAGTCAAGCCAGGTTCTATCATTTCCTCCTAAAAATCTCTATATTTGCAAGGAGAAAGCCACAGGCATAGTTTCTTGTTTATGGACAAAATATGCATTGATACAGAAGCTTTTACTTTTTATGCCAATATAATGAGATATGAATTCAACAGAATGCTTTTACAAAGAAATGGAGGAATATACAGAATGATACTGATCTACTTGTATAAAAGGTACTTTATTCTCAAAAATGTTTGTGAATATGGCCAGGATGGTGATGAAGAAGCGAGTCCACAAAGTAGAATTCTGTTTTTCCTACCTTGTTTTTGAAACACATAGTTTACATAAGATGGGCAGAATCTTTTCAGTAGTGTAATATTCTATAGATCTATGTATGATTTTTTTATTAAGGCTTTTTCTTTTGTGACAAGAAAGCAAAGAAAGGTAGATTCTAAAACTGACAGTGGCATCCTTTACATGTATATTGTCTCTTTATTTTTACACTGTATTTTTAAAAAATATTCCATAGTAAAACATTTTGAAGTGTGAGCTTAAAGTTCTTAATGTGAAAACATAGCTGTAAATACTCTCATAGGAGGTTTCCTAATTAAACATTAATAATAAGAAATTAGAGAAACTGAAAAGTGATAGATTTATAAGTTATTATTTAGTTCAGATTTTTGGAAGGAAAATATACATTAATTATGCTTCTCAGCTAGGTCAATAACAAAAGAAAATGATAATTCATGGACTTTATTCTCTAGAACTATGGGATTTATCCTCTAAAACAGAGATGCTTTTTTTTTTAAATAAACAGAACATGGCGAGGAAAGTTTATTTAATAATTCTCAAAAATGTAGTCAATTTAATATTTGTTTTAAATCGAGTAAACAAATTCACTTTCAACAAGGACTACATAAATGCCTTCAGGCAGCTGAGATCAGATTAATAACTTTTAAAAAGTTTTTTGAAAATATTAATGCTTTGGTGGATGAAATAAAGTGGTTTTACTATAAATACCTATGATATAATTTTGCACCACATATGAATATATAAGTTACGGTGTGATGAGAGTTGGTAAATGTCAAGAGAAAAAGATTTACTAAAAATATAAGAAAATAAAAAATATGAAAAGGCAAATTAATTATTCAAGTTAGATTATTATTTTGAGAGTCTGATAATAGAACATTGAGCTATATATATAACTGAAAGTTTCTGTACCTGAAAGGCATTTACTTTATAGAATAGTACATAGAACAGTAAGCTTATTATCATTCGTAAGATAAGGGATAAAAGGGGAAAAGGAGCATTGGAAAAAGTGTTGAAGTAGGAGTCAGGAAACTAAGGCACAGTCATGGTGTAGCCTATGACCTTGAATAAAGTGCTTCACCTTTTCATTCTTTCTGTGGGGACTTGTATCTGTTATAAGTGCATTTGGCTACAAACAACAGGGAATCAGACGTATACTGGCTATGAACAAATACATATTTATTTTTATCACATAACAACAAGTCTGGAAATAAGTAGCCCAAAGCTAATGCAGTGGCTTAAAAATGTCATTAGTGCCCCAGGCTCAATCCAGCTCTCCTTAGCATGTTGGCTTGTAGCCTTATGCTCTGCCCTCCAAGAATCATGTTGCATTCAAGGCAGACAAACCAGTACCAGGAAAAAAGCTATATGCACCCTCTTATCAGGAAGGCAAAAGATTCCCCAGAATAAATGCACTGCCAGCAGAAATCTATTTAGGGCTCAATGGCTGGAACTGGATCACATGGAGACTCGAGGATTAAAGGGAGAACAGAAAACAGAATTGCCATGACTGACTTCAACAAAACGTCAAGAAAAGGACAATGGATGTTAAATGGCCGGCTAATGGTTTCAACCACAAGGATCCAGCATAGCCTAAAGAGGAAGGAGACTTTAAATGAGGAGTACTCAGAGTTAAACTCAATGGTAAGGGCACAGTCCTTCAGATTGCCAAGTCTACGAAACATGTCTTATACCAACTGCAATGAGTTTGTCAGGCAGCAAGTCTGACGGTAAAGCAAGTCCTCCAAAAGCCTGCCCTGATTTCAGGTACCAGCTACAAGTTCAGGGGTCACCAGGGCCGCCCTCACTTCAGACCAGCTTGCTCCATATTCAGAGTCCCCCCTTTGGGGTCAATAATTTGCTAGAATGACTCACAGAACTCAAAAAAACACTGTACTTAAAATTACGGTTATATTAGAGTACAGGTTGAGTATCCCTGATCCAAAATGCTTGGGACTAGAAGTGTTTCAAGAGTTCAGGTTTATTTCAGATTTTAGAATATTTGTATATACACAATGAGATATCTTGGGGATGGAACCCAAGTCAAAACACAAAATTCACTTATGTTTCATGTATACCTTATATGCATAGCCTGATGGTAATTTTATGCAATATTTTTAATAAATTTGTGAATGAAAATTCTACAGGAAATAGGTGTGGAATTTTTCACTTGTGACACGTCAGTGCCCAAGAAGTTTTAGATTTTGGAGCATTTTGGATTTGGGACTTTTGGATTAGGGATTTTCAATCTGAAAAGGATACAAATTACATCCAGACAAAGAAAGAGACACATGGGGCAAAGCCGAGGAGGGGTTTGAATACAGAGCTTCCAGTCACCTTCTCCGTATGAAGTCCAGGATGGCATTACCTTGCCCCAGCTCTGATGTGGACACGACTCAAAGGGTGCTGCCAACCAGGAGGCTCACCTCAGCCTTGGTGTCCAGAGTTTCCACTGGGGCTCAGTCACGTACTGTGCATGTGGCTGATCTGTAGTCTCCAGCTCCCCCCGGAGGTTCTGGATAATACCTGTAGTTTCTAGTTCCTCCAGAGGTTGAAATTGATCCTGTGTATTCCTAAGCCCCCATCTTATATCACGTTACACTGTCTGGTGACCAAAGCCCTGAGGCAAACAAAGACACTCCTATCCAGCAAGACAGGAGCCTAGATATCACCTCCCAGAGGGCGAAAGCCACGCCTCTCTTTCGGTAAGCTAATTCTTCACAAAGGGAATTGAAAAGAAGGTATGATTCAGCTCTTATATAATTCTGGCATCCAAATGTACCACCCACCAATTCACAGTGTGAGGTTCCTGCTTAATGTGGAAGAAACACTCCTCTCCACATCCCTCATATATATTTTTTCAACCTGGAACTTTTCCTCCCATTTACATATTCCTCTGTGGTACAATCAAACATCTTCCAACACCACCAGCCTGAAGGAGAATGAAGCATTCTTAGCACCAAAAAACAAATGTTATTTCACCAGAGTGTTTCTTCATTGAACCAAACCCACTAAAGGTCAAGATGCATCCTTATCCTTCACTTTCCTTTGCCCCACCGTGCCCCTGGCCATTCCTCAGCATTCAGCTCCACATCCTGGATTCTCCCGCTCCACCTCCAAGAGCACGCAGCTGCTGGAAATGAACCGTCTCCAGCTCAGGAAGCTGAGTATTACCTGGACTGGCTCAGTCCCACCATAGCAGCCCATCCCTGGTCTTCACAATACCATATAAAGTTTCTGTGCAACGGATGTTGTCTGCTGTTGTTGTTGCTGCCGCTACTGCTACTAGAAGCTTCCACCTTGGAAGCAGCCATGTTTCAATAGATCAGTGGTCATTTTATTTCCCACATGGCCAGCCTGCCTGATTAATGTACATCTGCATATTAAATCTCCATGAAATTCCTTAGTGGGAGGCAGGAAGACCTGTGGGGTACATTATTTTGTTGGGATATCTACCAAAAAAGTTGCATTTAGTAAAACTGCTACCCAAAGAAGTAAAATTATTTGGTAAAAGTCAAAGAGGCAGTGAGTGTCCAAGGCAGGACAGAAATCAAGGTCTTCTGATATCTTTCTCCTGCTTTACCTAGGCTACCTGCCAAAAACGATCGGATTCACAAACTTTGCCCCATGAAATTTTCTGCATGCCAAGGCTTCTGAAGCTTCTTATCAACAATCTCTAAATGAAAATTTCCACTGCCTGTGTGTAATCCAGGACCAAGGAAGGAAACCCCTCCCTTTATATCGCTGGGACTCTAAACCTTTCTCTAAATCAATGACCTAGTAAATTTATCAATCTAATCTCTTAAATGTTAAACTCCTGAACCTTTTCCATTTCATAAAGTCACTGGGTCCAGCTTCACCAGTCTGCTTTGACTCATGATAGAATTATAGAGTTTCAAATCACTTAAAGAATCTAGCCCTAGTTGTACAGATAAGAAAAAGGAAATGGAGAGTGATGCAACAGCCTTACCCAATTGGCGACAGAGCCATAATGGGAGCCCAGATCTGCTTTCTCCCTGCTCCTGTCTTCTATGGGTGTGTTTTTGTTTTCTCCGTGGGGAAGGAGATAAAAAATAGAAGTCAAGCTTACCGGAGGCTTCCCCGCCCCACCTCCACTCTCACTGCCACCCAGTATCCGTTCTCTATTTCTGCTCTAATAAATGCTTAAAGCTTTTAGTTCCCCAAAGCCCTGCATCTCAGTCTGCACACATGATTAAGTTCTGAACATGAGGAGTAAATGGAAATAGTTTGTTATTTCTAGGGTGCCTTTTGTAAAAGAGAAGGAGTGGGCCCTTTCCCCATCTTTTCTCTTTCCTGCTGCCTGGAATGCGTATGTATGGCTGGAGCTCTAGCAGTCATCATCAACAATGAGGTAACAGCAGAAATGGACCATTAAGGCAGAAAGAACCTGGGGTCTGACACTGAAAGATGCCATACCACCCCTGGATTGCCTATCCAGATGTGTGTTTGTGTGTGTGTGTGTGTGTGTGTGTGTGTGTGTAAGAAATATATTTTTGTCTTAAATCTGAAATGAGATTACTGTTATTTGAGTTTTCTGTCAAATGCAAACAAATCTATCCAACTAAATTTCTAGAAGTAGGGTAAATCTAAAAGGACTTGGGGAGTCTCTTGATTTACTTATCTTTTGCTCCTTAACTAATAGTTAATACCTCTGTTCAGAAATATATTTGATCCAGTTCAAGTCCTGCCTCTCATTTTATATTATTTATAATCTATAATCCACATTCACTCTTACATATGACTTTATATTAATATTTATTGCTTCCTGCATGTGTCTTGACTGTACAAATATGTTGTAATCTCCTTGAAACTAGGGTCCAATCACTTAGAATCATTTATAATTTCTGACTCTTTACTGAGAACACATAAACTTCTCAGTAAATACTTAGAGAATTGTATTAAATTAATTATTAATGTTTATTATCAATGTAGGTTATTTACAACAGTTAAAAACAGCAATGTGTAGATGTGTGTGTGTGTGTGTGTGTGTGTGTGTGTGTGTGTGTGTGTGTGTAACTCCCAAATTTGTGAGGCAGGTGTTAGTATCCCTATTTTGCAAAGAAGGAAACTGAATCAAAGAGGTTCTCCCAATCTAATTTTTAGCCTCAAATATTACTACCATTAAAGGCTCATCATTTCATTTCCCTTTTAATGTATGTATAAAGTTATTCAAAAATAGAAGTAGTTTTGAGGAAAAAAATACTTCAAAAATGCTCTTCTATACTCTTACTCTTTGATCAGATGAATAGCTATAGTAGACCTACCTTGCAATTTTATATTCTCCATAATATCTTTAAAGGTTTTTAGTTTATCAGTCTCAATTCTCAACTCTAGCCTTTGATTATCTGTAGTAGTATTATATTTCTTTCCATTTTTTAATTTGTTATTAATCTCCTGAGCTTACCACCAACTCAACGTTAACCATACCAGGTGGTTCTAATCTCAAAAGTAAACATCCTTCCCATCTCTTTGCATTACTATCCACTGAGGGAATAGGAGAAAGCAGATGGAATATGCAAGTTAATCTCAGATAATGAGGTAGTTTTGTGTAGTGCATACATATTCAAAAAAAAACAGTTAACTAAATTTATTATCCCTTAGATGAAAGTCTGAGCACCTGAGGGGAAAAGTGGTAGAGTTGAAAGCATGCACTCTGGACTTCGGGGTCTAAAATGCAGTCTGTCCAGAAACTTACTTTTCTTTTAAAAACAGCCTGTAGCAATATGACTAAGAATAAAAAACAAGCTACACATGTTCTCTTCCAGCAGTGAAGTATCTCAGACCCAGAAACCTGAGTCAATTCTATGATAACAACACAGTAGGTAGAAATTGCATGATGATTTCTAAAATTTCAATAACCCTGAGCTAATATTCATTTTCCTGTAGCCTTGAATGTCTTTTGGGGTAGAGAGAGAAGACTTGATATCATTGAATTTCCTGTCCCACATAAAAACTAGCAGCCTCTCATGGTTGCCTGGCTCCTCGCTGGTGCCTAGCAAGTGTTGGAAAGTGGTGCATTTTGCAGGGGGCTTTGGTGATGCCTTTTTTAAGAAGTTCAGCTGAGAAAGGGGTGAAAGAGAGGAAGTGGCATATGGAAGATGGTGATGAAGTGACATACACTCAAAAGATGTTTTATTTAGCTTTTCAGTTGCGAGAGGTTTCAGGATGTGCATTGGAGGGGACAGGCCGACTGCTGCAACAACTGCCAAATCTCAGTAACTGAACCCAAACACTTTCTCATTTTTGTTAGAATCCACTGAGGGTTGGCATCGCTGGTCAGTTCTGCAGTTGTTCAGGGGCCCCATCTCCTTCAATCCGGTGACCCTACCATCCCCCAGGGCCCACAGACCTCCACTGGGTTTTCAGCACACGAGAAAAGATGGAGACAGTGTGGGATTGCACAGGATGTTTTATAGGCTCAGGCCACATGTCACTTAGTTGTTTTTCTCCCCTTGCCCATTTGCCAGATCTTAGTCATAAAGCACACCTAATTATAAAGCGGCCTGGAAAATGTGATCTACCTGTGCGCCCAGGAGCAAAGGGGAAAAGTTTTAGGGAATAGCTAAAACATTCTGTCACAGCCTCTGTCACAGAATGATTATAAGCTGGAAAGAAGTTGCATTTTCAGGATACAGAAAAAGGTGAAGATAAATAAACAAAAATATGCTATTTGACTGAGTTGGCAGGAGATGAGATAAAAGGCATGAGTGGTGATGTTGCCTTTGCACAAGGGGTAGAAAAATTTATTCTCCGAGACCAGAAAGTAGGCAGGGTAACTGTTGATAGGTGCCCAATAGAGGACTCTACAACCATGACCTTGCATTCTAATCTTCAGGGGAATTCGTGAGACAGACAACAGATTTAAAAGCAAGATCACCATGTAGACTTGTGCATCTTGTAGATTGTTCAAAAGTGCCCTGCCAAAAAACCAGGAAAGGCTGGAATCAGCCAACAGTCAGCTCTCTAAGCAGTGCCCTCTGGGGGCTGTCTGCATCCTTCTGGGTGAGGGGTACAGGCATCTCCTGTCTGAGGAGCTGCAAATTGCCCGGTGAGGTAACTTTTTCTAATTCAGCCACCCAGAGGAGGCACTGTATGGGCTAGCAGCAGCCCTGCCTGCTCAAGAGTAGGAGTGATTTGGACCCAACTAAAGTAGATATACGAGAAGTGGCACCGTGCCTCCCCTGTGTGGAGGTCCGGGAGCACACTGGTAGGGACATTGGAGAAGGGTTCTGGAGTCCCCAGAGCCGAGTCCTTACATTATAATTTGGCTGTTTTATTTGAAATAATTCTTCTTCCCAGTAGATTAGACAAACATGGAACATTTCTGTCATGTTCCAGGGCTTTAAAGACTTACTGTAAGGAAGCTGTTTGTTCTTCTTAGAGCCTTATCTTCATTGCTTGTTACTGCTAAGAGCTTGCAGCTACATCAGTTTTGCTTGCAGTGGAAAATTCTCTGTACTAGAAGCAAGGAGAAGTATTTTAACTTTGCCTCCAACTTACTGGATAACCGTGAAAGACTTTTCACATCTTTGGCCCCGCAATGTCTTAGCTCCAAAATGCCCTCATTTTCTTGGTACTGATGATTCCTGGAGTATATGATTACCAATTTCCCCTTCAGTTCTGACATTTCTTGATTCTAGGGTACATAGCAAGCACAGCAGTTTAGACAAAGACATTTGCATGTAAAATTTAGGAGACCCAGAAATGTACAACCTTTCATTTATCAGTTTTTATGAAAATAAACAAAATTATTTATTTAGACTATAAAAGCAAGATATCTTTTTAAACTTGGGTAAACTATTAATACTTAGTAGCACTGATACAAAGCAGATAAGTAGTAAAATAAATTTACAACACAAAATTTAATGTGTGTTCATGTATATTTTAGAACAGAGCTTGTCACATAGCAAATGCATTATAGGTGTATATTGTTATTATCATCATTACTATCATTAACACTTTTTCATTGCTGTAAACAATATTATAAATCACTTAACTGTAATAAAAAATTCTTCAAAACTGAAGTTGCATTTTAGTGGAGTTTGGGATGAGTTTCTAGTTTCCTTCATTCTGCAGTGGCTTTGACCTTCTCCAAGGATACTAGTGAGCCTTTACTGAAATATTTTTTTCCTCTGAGAAAACCAATTGGCATGACTAAGCATATTATTAATAAATGGCATGGATTTCCAAGCAAGATATTCTCTTTAAGTTTTTAATCACACAGTGTATAGCATTTTGTTGAGTTTTTTTGAAACTTGTTTCTAGTCCTTGGATTTCTTCTTTGGTCACCTTTATCTTCTCATTTCTTATTCCTTAATAGTCTTAATCAAGTCTTCAGTACTTGAATGTGTTGTTAAACATCTTTGGTGGGTACTATTTTATCCCTGATTATATGATCAAACCATGTCATCCAGTATTTATTGTATCACCATTACTTAGACATTTGATCCCTATGCAGAGAATAATTTTTAAGCTACCTTATTTTAGATAAGGATGTCAGATTTTTGAAAGGTCCTTAACAACAACAAAATTTAAAAAATCGCTTAGATCTTAGCATATCAGAAAAGCACATGAGGGCAGTATTCTGAATCAGAATGGTAGTAGGCTTAAATATAAGTGAATGATAAAAATGGCTATCTGACATAACCAAATTGACTGTGATAGAATGAAACTCGCGTTAATAAGATGTTAAGAATTAGAAGCAAACTACGAGAGCAAATAGTAAGAAACTCTTCTTTTTACATGAGGAAAGTGAGAGAGCCTAAGTGACTACCCAAAGACAGGATGGCTGCTTAGTGGCAGACTTCAAGTTAAGGGATCCCCTGACTACCGGTCAGGATTTCTTTCTATTTTACCCGCTTAGAAAACTTGCAGAATCCCATGGGTGTGTTCCAGTCCCAGTTCCGCCTAACAGTGTGTCCCGGGCACAATCAAGGACTTCTTCTAGGCCTTCGTGCCATGTATAAAATGATAAGTCTGGACCAGACAGGGGCTTAGGTCTTTTTTAGACCCAAATTGCTCTGATTTCCTGCCGTGGTTCATTTTTCTTAGTAATAGAAGCCAGATCTTTTTCCTGGGCACAATTTAAACTCATAATTTTGGAACTATAACTATGGATATGAGGCTCTTAATCATCAAAGCATTTTTCTTAAACACTTAAGCTGATGCAATTTTCAGAAATTCAGAAAACAAATTTTGCAATCACTTTTCCTAGTGATTAAAAAAAAGGTAAAAAGGACAGATATGAGAGGCATAATTATATGGTACATTTAGTCAACAACTGTACCGGCAAAAGGTCAAAAAATAAGGGCACCCATCAGGCATTTCAACTGTACCATGACTCACTGTGTTATGGATTTGCCTCCATGAGATCTATGTTTATTGGGAGAGTAACAGTAAAACCTAGTTAAGAGCATGCCCTCTGCTCACTAGCCTAGATTCCAGTTCTGACTCTTCCACATGCAAACTGTATGATTTTGAGCAAACGGTTTCTCTAAACTTCAGTTTCCTCATATGCAAAAGGGGAATAAGTACACTGCTTATCTCATGGTGTTTAAGAGAATAAACAGGGATAATATATTTAGATACATTTATTATCATGCTTAACTGGTAGTAAACACTTAAGAAATGTCTTTTCTGAATAGTTAGTTCCTATGCTGTACAGGTTGTTAAATAATTTGGACATCTCCTCCTATCTATGATAAAGAGTGATTGGTAAGGAAGACAACGTCACCCAGCAGAGAAACACCTCCCCCGGCGTCAGCTCACTGAGGGCTCCGTAAGTAGTGGCTGGATGGTTGGATGGCCAGTTAACAGACTAAGGTAACACTAAGGATTGTTTCAAAACAATACTCTTTTAGGATCCAACATTATACAGATAGTCTGCCTGTTGCCTTCCTTCCTAATATACATATTCTTACTTTTCTTCTTTTTCCTTCTCTTCTATTACAGGCTGATGTGAAAAAAAAATAAGCATATGTAGTGACAATAAAGAGTATTTTAGCAATTTAGATCTCATGCCTGATTTTCATTGCTACTCCATAAAACTCATAACAAGTCTCCTCAAAAAATTGTTTGCTTATTTGCTTTAAGATTATTTTAAACCTACCTACCACCATTAGTAGACAAAGCTAATTCTTTGTGTCCTTTTGTAGTATTTCTTTACATGCCTTGCCATTTGGTTGCCATAAAAATGGTTGTGCAACTCATCATAAAACTTTTATTAATGAATCACATACATTACATCAGGCAATGAAACATAAGGTAAGAGAAGCATGGCTCTATCTTCTAAGTCTTCTACCATAAAATACAGGACACAAAAATGACATGAAGTGCTGAGTGATATACAAATCTAATTTGTATAATAGACTTATATTTCAAGTACGTGAACTATACCCAGACAATGAATGAAGGACTGTTATAGTATGTATATGTTTCAGTTTGCAAAGTCACAGTTGCCATCCAATCTATTGGGAAAAATCTCAGGGAAGCATTAGGGGATGGAGAAGCATAGGAATAGACAGTTATTTAACATATTGCCCTTTAACTTTGTACATGGCATCATGCTCTGGGAATTTTGCACACATTATCATACATAAATCTCATCTTAGTCTCTTGAAGTGAGTGTACTTATCTCTCTGAGTTCAGAAGTAACTTCCCCCCAGGTCACACTACTAGTCATAAGCTAAGATAGAACTGCAAAGTCCCTGTTCTTCCCACTATACCATGTTTCTAGGATAAAGTAAAATTCAATCTTTTATGGATATTTTCTTCTTACTAGCATAGAGCTCAACTCCTTGTCACTGAATTACCACATCTGGAGCTATTTCATCTTTTTGCTTACATTTTCCTTTTATACGCTGTTATAAAAGCTGCATTCCGGGAGGAAACACAGGCTTTTCTTCAGACATGAAAATAGGCTAATGGCAATGACAGGGATGACTGTGAAAGGGGAAGAAAAGAAAGCGATGCTGCCAAATCTATATTAGGAGTCACAGTCTTCATTAGAAAAGAACTTCGGCGTGTCACATTGTGAAATAGCATATGATAGAAGATACAATGTGGTGCTATGATGGATTCCATTTACCATATGGTGTGTTAATATAGCTTATTTCCTTGGGGAATGCTCTAAGGATGAAAGGAGAATGGAATCCTTCAAAAGTGTATTGAATAATCATCTGAGTCTGAATGGATTTTGATTATACCAACATGAACAATGGCTCAATGAGGATAATGCTATACCAGACTCTCTGAATGCCTGCTGCACCGTTCTCTAGCTATTGACTTTAGTCAAATATGAATTATTTCAACAGGATGGAATCTCCAAGGATTATTCTGTGGATCCCAGGGACAACTTAGAAGTTACCAATGCCAAATTGTTACTTTATTTGTGAATTGCGGTTTTTACCCTTATAACACAATAAAGCTACACATTTTCACTGGTAATCAGAAGGATAAGTAATGAAAAGAAAAATAACTGTATATGGGAGAATTCAGCAACATTATCCAGACTATATTAAAAATCATAATTATGGAGCATTCACCTACTCAGAGGTTAGATACAAAGCATACTGATTTAACCACGATGCTTAAAACTGAGTACAAATAAGGCATTGGAATAGAAGAGACTAAACACTTGAGAGAACTGAATGAAGCACTGGAAAATATTTTAAGATAGAAAATTTCTACTTATCTGTTTATCCATCTACAGTGTGCAATAACGAGAATGTAGAATTTTTTAGTAAACTATTATCAAGCATGCCAGCTGAGATATTAAAAATGTAATATAAGGACACCATGAGAGATTAAAGTAACATGAGGAGGTCTTTATAGAATCTTTCACAAATCCCAGTGTTTGTAAAACTTGTCTTCTTAATTTCAATAAAAAAAGTTTTATTTTGATCAAAATATTTAAGCTTAAGAGTCTCACTGTTTTATGAAAGTCTAGAGCTAAGACAATGAAGCAGTATTTACCAAAGAGTTGCAG
The DNA here is from genome assembly GCA_963575035.1 of Avahi laniger. Classification (NCBI taxonomy): domain Eukaryota; kingdom Metazoa; phylum Chordata; class Mammalia; order Primates; family Indriidae; genus Avahi; species Avahi laniger. The sequence goes on along the minus strand of CAUYSK010044026.1, from coordinate 49,454 downwards.
GGATTGGCATGGTGAGTAGACTATTTCTCCTTCATCTTCACTAGTCAGTGATGCCCTTAGTTGGGAAATGTTCGTTCATTGTAACTTCATGGAGGAAGGAACATTCTAGGTTTGCCATTTCTCTGTTCAGGATGGCATTTAGGAGTAATTGTCCACTTTTGGAAGAACTGATTTATTCCTTACTATATGCCAACTTCCTGCAATAGAATATTTTATTTAGTTCTCACAATAACCCTAAGAGGTAGGTAATGTTATGTCTGTTGACAGATGAAACATAGCAAAGTGAAAAGGCTTGGAGAAATAAGGAAGTGTGCCCGTGAGTCCAGCCAGTGTTCAGTTCTGGATGTCTGTGATTCTAGAATCTGTCCCTTAAAACTAAACCACTTGGCTACGTATTTTAGATCACTGTACATTGTAAAATACAATATATACCTCCTGCCAGAATTACTGACTATACAAGCTATTTATCTATATAAGTGCAAACGTACTAGTTTTTTAAAATTCTGTTTATATACCTCAAAGTAACTTGCGAAGTGAGTTTAGAGATGGGTTATGTGATCAAAGACATTTTCATTTAAACATCTTACTTTATATCCTTTTGTAAATTATAAACACAGACCAACAAAGTATTCTTTGTTGCCAAAAATGTCACCTTTTCTAATAAAAATTTATGTATATTTTTACCTTCTCAACTTAAAATCATGTCATCTTGATGCAAAGTAATAAAATATTTGGCCATAGAATGGAAATTACTTTACCTGATTGAAATTTTATGTTTGTTATATATTACTTGATATCTAAATTGCTTGGCTCTAAAAGTTTTAGTAGAACAGAGAAGCATTATGTCTTGTATTTCAAGAATAAACCAATATTTGGCAGGACACAGAGCAGCCCAGGTTCATTCTTTCTGCTCTTTACAAGCAGAATGTAAGAGTGGAGAACCCTGTATTGTAGCCCCAGCTCTGTCCTAGATTACCACGGTGATCACGGACCACACCGCATCCCACAGCTGCTAGATGTATATTGCTCTTCCTTGGTAACTGGTATGGGAGACCCAGGGCATTTGTCGGCTTCTTTAGCTTACCCAAAACAAATGGACATCATGTGCTTTTCTATTCCACATAAACAGTCATCATTGGCTTGACTAGAGACTGAGAAGAGTGTTTATTGAAATTGTATCCAAGGAAACGGAGAATCAAATCTGTTTGCTGACATCCCTTTTATAGTAGTTTTATATTCAGTCTAAACCTTTGCAAATGACAAGACTGCATCTACATTGCCCACTCAAGGAAAGCTGGGGGGAACCCCACAATACATTGAATATTTTTTTTCTGCATTTCTTTTTTCTTACTTCAGAATGTAAATCTTTCTTCTGTACTGGTGGGCTTACCAAGTCATTCACTGATCCCAGTGGTGTTAAGAGCAGTAATACTGAGTTCTGGTTAAAGGTGGGATGCTCTCTAATTTTTCACATCGTGTCTTATCTCTGAAAAGGAATGAAGACAGTGTGTGATACTGTGAAAAAAATAAGTCTCAGGTTATCAGAAAAACTGCCTTTACAGCTCATTTTGAAAACATATGGTTTAGATAAAATAAAATGGATAGAAAAGAAAAATCAAGTTTACAGCAGATTCAGAGAATTTTGAAGCCAATTGTGATTTTAGGAATAATGTAATCCAGTCTCCTTATTTGAATAACATAAGGTTTGGTAAAGTTATAGGATTTGCTAAATGGGCCATATAACTAATTAATACCAATATTGAAAGTAGAGCCCACACTTCTAGGCTTCAAGCACACTTGAGCATGGATGGAAAGGGAGTAAAAGGGGCTATGAAGTAAGGAGGGAAGGACATTTCTGTGCTGTGCTGTGTCACCCATAAATCCTTTCCCAAGCAGTACCAGTGGCTATGTCCTCTTGGAGTGGGAGGGAAATGCATTTAAATACAATAAAATTGGTCTCTCCCAGTAATACGATTTTCAACAGCAGTTTTTGAATGTTGGACCATGAACCACCATCTGAATCACCTGGGTAGTTTTTAGAGGTGGAGATTCTAATACCTCATTCAATCTTACTGAATCAGAATCCCTAGGAAATAGTGCAAAGAATCTGCATTTTTAACAAGCTCTTTGATGATTCATGTGGACATAGGTTTGAGACAGCGCTTGTGAAGGAGTTGAATTTTAAGGGGGAATGATGATCCCCTCCTTGCATAGGATATGAATATATCTCTTTTTTTGAAGCTGAAGAAAGTGTGGTTATATTAAATTGATATTAGGACAATGACTTTGATGATTAGGAAACTGCATTTTAAAACTTTTAAAAAAAATAAGAAATAGAATTAATCTGCAAGACTGTGGATAATAATACCTGATTATTTTTCAGATGGTGTTCAAATGAATGTAATCCTCTGATTTAAATATATGAGTTGTCTTTTATTATGCATGGAATTTTTATTTAGTTTTGATAATCCAAGGCCATCTCAAGGATGTATTAAGCTCTTTGTAGCATTTGAACAAAAGGATAACTCTCAAAGTTTTGTATTTTAAGTAAAGTGAAATGACAGTGACAGTGATGAGTAAATTGAATTTTGAAAAATGTCTACTCTCACTATCTATGCATGTTTTGGTTAATGTTTTATTGTTGTGGGATTTTTTGTTTTTTAATTAACAACTTTACTTTTTTAGAGCAATTTCAGGTTCATAGCAAAATTGAGAGGAAGGTATAGAGATTTCCCATATACTCTCTGCCCCCACATATGCGTAGCCTCCCCCATTATCAACATTCCCCACCAGAGAGTGACATTTGTTACAACGGATGAACCGACATTGAAACATTACTCAAAGTCCATAGTTTCATTAGAGTCCGCTCTTGGTGTTGTACATTCCATGGATTTGGACAAGTGTTTAATGGACATATATGCACTATCGTAGTATCATTCAGAGTAGTTTCACTGCCCTAAAAATCCTCTGTGCTCCTTTTCATCATCCCTGCTCCTCCTCTACCCCGGTAACCACAGATCTTTTTATTGTCTCCATAGTTTTGCCTTTTCCAGAATGTCATATAGTGGGAATGGTACTGTACATTGGCTTCTTTTGCTTAGTAATGTACATTTAAGTTTCTTCCATATCTTTTCATGGTGTGATAGCTCATTTCTTTTAGGCACTGAATAATATTACATTGTCTGGATGTACTACAGTTTATCCTTCACCTACTGAAGGACATCTTTCAAGTTTTGGCAATTATGAGTAAAGCTGCTATAAGCATCCATGTGCAAGTCTTTGTGTGGACATTACTTTTCAACTCCTTTGGGTAATTACCAAGAAACACAATTACTGGTAAATACCAAGGAACACCATTGTCGTATGGTAAGAGTATATTTAGTTTTGTTAAAAAAAAAAAACTGCCAAACAGTTTTCCAAAATTCCTGTACCATTTTAAACCCCCACCAGCAATGAATGTGATTTGCTGTTGCTTCACATCCCCCTCAGCATATGATGATGTCAGTTTTCTAGATTTGGGCCATTCTAATAGGTATGTAGTGGTCTCCCATTGATCTAATATGCATTTCCCTGATGACATATGATATGAAACATCTTTTCATGTGCTTATTTGCCCTTGAATATCTTCTTTAATGAGGCATGGCTTAAGGTCTTTGGCCCATATTTTCATTGTGTCATCTGTTTTCTTCTTCTTGTGTTTTAAGAGTTCTTTGTATATTTTAGATAATAGTCTTTTATCAGATGCATCTTTTGAAAATATTTTTTTCCCACTCTGTGTCTTGTCTTCTCATTCTCTTGACATTGTCTTTCACAGAGCAGAAGTTTTAAACTTTCATGAAGTCCAGCTTATCAATTATTTTTTTCATGAATCATATGTTTGGTGTCATCTCTAAAAAGTCATTGCCACACTCAAGATCATCTAGGTTTTCTTTTATGTTATCTTCTAGGAGTTTTATAGTTTTGCAGTTTACAATTAGGTCTATAATCCATCTTGAGTTAATTTTTAGGAAAAATTTAAAGTCTTTCTCTAGCTTCTTTTTTTGCATGTGGATGTCCAGTTCTAACACCATTTGTTGAAAAGATTATCTTTGCTCCATTTTTGTTGTGATTATTCCTTTGTCAAAGATCCGTTGACTATATTTATGTGGGTCTCTATTCTGTTCTACTGATCTGTTTGTGTATTCTCTCACTAATACCACATTATCTTGCTACTGTAGCTAACAGTAAATCTTAAAGTCAGGTAGCATCAGTCACCCAACTTTGTTCTCCTTTAACATTGTGCTGGTTATTCTGGGTCTTTTGCTTCTTCATATAAACATTAGAATCATTTTGTCCCTATTCATGAAATAGCTTGCTGGGATTTTGATTGAGTTTGCATTGATTCTATAAATCAAGTTGGGAAGAACTGACATTTTTGACAATATTCTATCTTCCTATCCATTAACATGAAATCTCTCTCTGTGCATTTCATTCTTCTTTGATTTGTTTCATTAGAGATTTTTGGATTTCCTCATATAGATCTTGTACATATTTTATTAGATTTATATCTACATATTTCATTTTGAGTGGCGCCAATGAAAATAGCATCGTGTTTTAATTTAATTCTTTTATTTCAAAATATTAAGGGGGTACAAATGTTTTTGGTTACATGGATCATTTTTGTAATGCTTGAGTCAAAGTTATAAATGTGTTCATCACCCAAATAGTGTACATTATACCCATTAGGTATGATTTCACCCATCCCTCCTCCTCCTCAGATGCTTTTTTTGCAACTGTTGTTATGATCATATATTTTCCTTTTTTAGCCTGTTGATGAAATGGATTATGTTAGTTGATTTTTGAATTTTGAATCAGCTTTGCATACCTAGGATAAATCCCACTTGTCCGTGGTGTAATTCTTTTTACACATTGTTGGATTTAATTTGCTAATATTTTGGAGTACATTTTTGCATCTATTTTCATGAGAGATATTAGTCTGTAGTTTTCTTTTCTTATAATGTCTTTGTCTGTTTTTGTATTTGGGTAATGCTAGCCTCATAGAATGAGTTAGGAACAATTTTCTCTGCTTCTGTCTTCTAAAAGAGATTGTAGATATTTGGTATAATTTCTTCCTTAAATGTTTGGTAGAATTCATCAGTGAACCAATCTGGGCCTAGTGCTTTCTGCTTTGGAAGATTATTAATTATTGATTCAATTTCTTTAATAATAGAAGTCTATTTCTACTTGTGTGAATTTTGGCAGATTGTGTCTTTTAAGAAATGAGTCCATTTCATCTATATTATCACATTTGTGGGCATAGAGTTATACACAGTATTGTAGTATTTTCAATAATGCTATGTGCTTTTATAGTTTCATGTGTTTATACTTTATTTGCCTCCAAGATATTGTAGTGGCTAATAAAAAAGTGTTATAATTTTTAATGTAAATGAAGGATATATTATATTAGTTAAAGAGGTATTTTGAATACTCTGAGCATTGTATTTAGCTTTGTGCTTCTTAACAGTTAAGTCAAAAAATTTAATGCAAAAAATTACATATTGCTATTCAAAGCCACGTTCTTTAGTTTTTTTCTTTAGTTCTTTAGAAAGATTTTAATCAGTGTTCTGAAAACAAAGGGTTATATAATAGAACGAGCTTGGGAAATGTGGCTGTTAAATCTTTTGTTGGAGACTCTCAGTACACATTAGCAAATCAAAGTTCTGAAGACATCCTATGGTAAAAAGAAATCTGTTCAATTTTTGAATCTTGATTCAATTGTTAAACAAATTTAGTTTCACAGGCATAGATTTTTTCGATTTTCACACATAATAACATCCTCCACAATGATTTCCTTTTAAAACTATTTTGGAAACTGTTAAGTTATATAATTCTCATTCTGGTAAAAGGAAGATTCTATCTTCAAGAGATATATTTCTTCCAGGTATCACATTCTAAAAGAAATTTACCAGAGGGTGAAAGGGGACTTTTACAAGGGATATGAAACAGCACATCAGATGACAACTTCAACAGAAAACACAGAAGGGTTCTTCACATAATCATTTCTTGAATCTGTCCTCAATGAATGTCTCTGCATTCACATTAAAACATAATTCTGTATAGGTAACTCCACAGTGGGGGAATCTCACATAGTTCAGAAGTGCACCTCTCCAGTCATCTAACTTGACATGAGGCTGGAACTCATACCACCTAGAAAGAGCATTTCCCTTAACTCTCTTTATTTAATATTACTTATGGCAGCCAGATGTTTGATAGGCCTGGAGAGAGCAAGTAGAAGATTACACTCTTGGAGTGTTCTATGTTTCTGATTAAAGGGGAACATGCAGACAAAGGCAGGATTGGCATTTAATAAGGAAAGAAGAGAAATCTTGCTTGAGTCCTGCACATAACATCTCACCCGGAAGCACATAGTCTCTGATCAGGTGCGCGAATTACAGCTCAAGTTATAAACTGAAATTCCAAGCTATGCAACAAGATTTTTTAACTTGGACTTTTCAAAGGTCAAGGGTAACTAGCAGTTCTAATCAACCACAAGAATTACAGTACTACTCCTGAGGCAACTCTGAATTTAAGCAAGTTTTCTCTGCAGTATACATGCCAGCATGAGTTAGCCAAAACATGCAACTTCAGAGAACTGAAAATAATTGACTGGCTGCATGAAGTAATTTAGACCCTTGAAATTTTAGGAAATTACAACTATGGAGGCAATAGGCAAAAAGGAAGAAGAGAAAGAAAAGAATCCAAAATAAGAGTAGAAATTATACGACATTTGAAAAACAAAAGGATACCATAATCTGGTTGTGTCAGAATCATAAATAACAAGAAAGAAAAGGTCTTTTATATTAAGAAAGTTTTAAAACAGTATGGAATCTAAGTCTTGACCATTATCACATTATGATATTAGAAGTCAATAATGAGCATAAATGCAATTAGTAGAAACAGAAGTAAAGGGAAAAACAGAATAATGAAAATGAAGTTCATTCCATTTACAATATTAACACATATAGGCTATTAGTATAATGTTCTTTCCTTTTCTAAATGTCTGCTTGCTAGCAAGTCCCTTCACTTTAATAGCATTCCATGCGAAATATATAAATGCTATCTGCTCAGAAATATTTCTAAATAAGTAACTTTGTTATGTCTATTCAAGTTTTAAATTATAGGATATAAACCTCCACTTTTTAAAATTATTGACATTTTTAGCTTTATGGGAAGACTCTTCCAGAAAATATTTTTCAAAATTTGGGATATAGCGTGAACAGATGCTTTGCTTCCTTTCTTAGGTTATTGAGGATTAACTATTCCAGTACATTAAATTTGTCACAAACTGCAAGTGTATAAAATGAAACAAGGCTTTCTCATTTTAGCCGTGTCTCGTCAACCAAAGATCGGAATTCATGAATACTGAAGTAAAGCCTGTGTCTGCGTGCATGTCTGGTACACATCTGCCTATTGAGGTCACTGCCTCCACTTTGCACAGAGTGCTTCATTTGTCTGGAATTGGGTCTTTGTTGTAATACTGCCCTCGATGTGATCATTTGGTAGGTGGCCTGGCTCAGTTTTACAACAGACACCTCCATATGTTTTATTCCTGAGGTCACAGCCTAGGTGCCAAAAGGAGCCCTACTGTTGAAGAGACCCAGTAGGTTGGAGGAAGATGCTGTTGTACGGATGCCTTAGGTTAGAGGAAAAGAATGTTGCTAGTTGCCCTGTTAATTAGAAATAATGAGGGAAAGCAAATTAAATCCTGCTGCCTCCTTGCCCCAATTCAAAGAGACATTGATCAATTGAAGCTTCTAAAAGTTCCCTCTCAAATGATCCCAAGGCCTTAATGATGCTTACTCAAGTTTCTGCTCCGCAGAGTTTCTTCTACATGTGCAATTTCTGCTGTGTCTCCGAAGGTGATCTATGAGTCAAAAAGATGTGCTGAGATAAGGCAGGTGTGAGGTGAGATGAGGAGATTTTTTCTAGTCTGAAAAGACACAGATTTATCCTGAAAATAATTTCAGAAGAAAAATAAAAGCCCTTTTAACTAAGAAAATACAATATTTTATTTTACAGAAATATACTTTGGGTGTTACTTGATTATACCAGGAAACTGCTTTAGATTTCCACTAAGTGAACTGAAACATAAAAGGTAAAAACTTTTTAAAACTATTTAGAAGATTATTGAATTTTGTTTGACACCAGAGATGACAGCAAATGTGATTAATTGCCACTCATAATTGCAGTTTCATTCCAGTGGTTATTGCTTGTCAGTATCAATTAATAGCTCAACGCAAACCTCATTCATTCCAGAATATTAAAGAATGATGGCTTCTGGGAATTATGCTAAACTAGCACTTTCAATTAGATTTTTGAATTTTATAGAGTACTGAATAATGGTTTATGAGTTTATAATAGTAAGTACCAGAGAGTTATTGTTGAATTGTAATTACTATAATTATGTATGTTTATCTGGAGAATTGTAATTAGTATTGTCTTCATGTTTAAAAATAGAACTATTGTACTTAATTTTTGCTTAATGTATAGGTTCTGTAGTTTATTATACAAGGGAATACGCTACAAAAATAACCTGTTCCAATAATCTGGAAGAAGTATACTGAGCACAACTATTGTCTAACTTTGGGGCAGAGATTAAAGGTAAACAACCTAACAAGGTACAATTTAAGAGAGGAAGCTTCTGTGTGTCCTGTGCATAGTCTGAATTCTATGTTCTAGTTTTCTTTTTTTGTGTGTGTAAATAATCTGCCACATGAATTATAAAATCATGGATATATAAAAGAGTAACAATATGGGATGCAGTACAGATTCCTAGTTGAGAAGATTGAAATTTGAACTTTAGTTTGTTTCCAGAATCTTTTTGAATTTGCTTTCAAAATTATTTTGTTAATAGAATTTTACTTTCCATCATTCCCCAAATATAAGAAAGCATATAAATTTCAATTTCAATGCCATAAAATACAAGCTTTGCATTTACCCTGAGCTATAATACTATATAGAAAACAGTCTGCAAGGGCATTTAGCATTCAAATAATACCTTCAAAAAGTAGCAGAGAATTCAGCAATGCAATCCTCAATTTAAAATTCAAAACTAAAATCTGATAAATTTGTTAATCCTAAATATTCAGAATAAATTGAAGCCAACTAAATCTAAGTTCATTTTTTTCATAACATAATTGTACCAGTAGCATTCAACTAAAAAGAAAAATTTGACTATTTGATCAAATTAAGTGAATATTAAAAGAAGTTCTGGTTATTTGGGAATGTGAAAATCACCTAGTTGATCCATTTGACAATGTGATAATTGTACATTAACATGTTTGGGAAAAAAATGAACGGCCTAAGTCACAGGCTGTAATTTCACTTCGTCTAGATTGCTGTCTTCATCAATTAGATTTATTTAATTGCTCAAATTTTCTCATAATTTTGTGTATTGAGCTCAATTTGTGCCATATTTTATTTTATGTTATTGTTTCTTCATTAATGAATTAAGAACCTTTATCAATGTCAATATATATGCAAGAAGTGTGGAGAGCATAAAATTAAAATATGAATGAATTTAAAGCAGAACGACACCATATAGGAGCACAGTAATATTCTCCCTCTAACTCTAGATAAATTTCTTCCACAAATGTTGCTTGAGACAACATTAATCATTCTGGCAACAATTGATGCCTCAAATTGAACTCTCTGCCAAATAAAACTTCACTGAAGAGCAGTTAAACCATGTTTACCCTAATAACCTATGCTTATATATTTGTTTTTTAAAACCTGAATGCAGAATTTTTGCATAGTGTCTCCAGAATTAGATGGCTTGTACTCTGTTCACACCTCTCTACTTGCTGACTGTAAGACTATAGGAAGTCGCTTTACTTGTCTTTACCTGGGTTTTCTCATCTGTAAAATGGGAATGAAAGGACCTATTTCCTAGTCCTGTTTTAAGGATTAAATAAGTAATACTCATAACTATGTAGATGAATACCTGAACACAGTAATGCCTAAAATAAAACATTATCATTGCTTTTATTCTTTTTATATGAGGGATTGAATTGTCAAATGCTGACTTTACAGTCTTGCCTCAAGCCTTGCTGTGGACTTTCTCTCTCCACAGATGCGTTCCTGCTGATTTCAGTCCATCATTCCAGTCAGTCAATTTACTTTAGGACTTTAGTGCTATTTTACAGTTTTTAACTCTGTGAGATCTGCAAATATAACAGGATTGCCTTCTACATCTTCATGCAAGTCATTCATAATAATGTTCATCAAGACATGGCTGAGTACAGAGCTCTTTGGCACACCAACCGGGTCTCCCTGCCAGGGTAAAACTGATCCACTAATCACACACTCTTTATACAGTGGTTCAACCAGCTTTGCATCTGCTTAACCAAATTATCATTCAGCTCACACATCTCTGTCTTGTGTCTGAGAATATCATGACAGATATTTGAAATGGCTTTCTGAAACATATTTTTATAAAACTAACAATGCCGATCTCCCATCACCTCGTAATTGAAGTTTTACATAGGCAATCTGTCGGCTTACTCAATTATCTCACTCATTGCAGAATATCTCTATATCTTCCGCATACAAGGAACAAAGCAGGGTGAACCAGTGGGATAAACTATCATCATTATTATAACCCAACTTTCATGGCTTCCCCAAATGTCTTAAAAACAGGAGTTCATGTTTTCAATTTCCAGGGTAGATATGAAACCTATCTGTTTAGGCAGACCTCTTTGTTTGACAGTTGCCTCTTCAGCCATGTACAATTAGCTCTAAATAATCCTATACTTTAATAAAGCTCATAAATAAAAATCCATACATGCAGTACACAATAAAATAAATTAGAACTATGGTTCTTAAACTTCCAATTTAATAAGTTTTGATGGGGCTCAGGAATCTAGTTATAATTCCAGGTGATTTTGCAAGTGGTCCATAGGCCTCTTTATTTAAACATTAAATTAAGGATTTTATTTATATTCCAGTGAAATCCTTTCCTTTTCAAAATGATTCATTGCAGATCCCCGTATGTAATAAACATGCTTTTCTATTACCTTAAAAATTAATGTCAAAATTTACTCTATAAAAAATTTTCTGATCACATAAATATTGTATAGAGAGAAATATGTCTCTACAATTAAAGTAGTGCACCTTGAAACTTTAATTAGACTGCTCCTATTGCCTTAACTAGATAATCGCTGATCTCAATTATACACTGAGAAGGCACAGGCTGAGGAGAACTTTTTAGGAAGGATAAGTTTAATGGTTTACTGAAAAAGTAACCTTTTTCTTCAGTTCTCTAAGTAATATTTCATAAAATTTAGGGCAGAGGCCCTAGCAAAGGGTTTCGGAGCAAATCACAGTAACTTGCACAGTCACTAAATCTGTGGAATAAATGAATGATTAGAGACAGGGCATTGCTTATTTAGGAGCAGAGTTTGTTGGCAATTGACCATTTGTCCCAGCTTTATTTACCTTCTCCCTTTCTAAAGGTATTTGGGCCCCATTGTTGTAAATCCTATTTGCTCCAAGTCTGCCTATTCACTGTCTATTAGGGACATGGAGGGATAAAGGAAATTAGTGCCAGGCCGTGATCACCACATTCACATCTCTTTGTCCCTTTGCCACCTTTGTGTGATGGTACCTACCCTTAAATTCCAAATTTCAAAGCTTGTAAGGAGAAAGCGCTGGAGAGAACAAAGAAAAACAAATCCTCCCCCTGTGTTCTCCCACCTACCATTATTCCAGGGCCCCAGGAGCACCAGGCTTAGTGTACTCAAGGACTTTCATAATGTCATCATCCCCTGTCTCTTTTCTTTCTCCTCTTCCCATAGCCTAAGCACTTTTTTCTTGAACAGGCAACTACTTTGTCATATAAACAGTTTGTGAAACTGATGGCTTTTTGGTGTAACTGAATACGAAATCTTACTAACCTCAAGGAGCTATTATGGAATCTCTCCTTCTCTGTCTTACTGTGATATATGATAGTTCCACCACCTTCTGTACTGTACTCACTGCACCACAATATTTAAGAAATGCCTGGTACGTAGAAGGATTTGTATGACAGGAAGGCAATTAAATTGAAACCAAGTGACTGGAATTCTAACACTAATGCTAACAATTACATTGAAAAAAAATCCCTTCTTTGTATCTAAAGATACTCATTTATAAAGTCGAAAGATGGGACTAGATTAATAATGGCATATAGGTCAAGTAAAAGCAAACACCTTATTTTTATTTTGATAGTGAGCATCTGGATCAAGTAGCAGATGTGTAAGAATGGTGGAACAATAAGGCATTGCTTTCAGTTATTCAATTCAGATGCATCAATTGATCACATAATCTGTGCTGTATGCTGCCTTTCCTAATGAATGTTTCTTTTTCTGACTCACTATACCTCTTTAACTATATTTCTGATTTGTATGTAACAGAGGAGCATCCTTTTGATATGGAATGTGGCTTCAGGGATTATAAACATTGAAATAAATTTCCTATAGGTCATGCAGTGTTTTGGAAGAAATATCAAACAGCGTAGTAAGTTGACTTCATTCAAGAGTATTCCCAAACAGTATTAATAAAATTAATTTAGCTTCCCCATAATAACTTACTGAAAAATGTTAAGAGAAGTCAACAAAGATATCTCCTAGTGAACACACACACACATTCACACAAAAAAACGATCCCTGTAACCCTGTCAGACACTTAACTTGTCAAGTTGTCCTTGAAAATGATTATATAAAAATCCTGCATAAATAAAGCAATCGTTTTTTTCCTACTCCACATCATTCTATTCACGGGTTTATTATTATCTACCATAAACCTTAAACAACTGGATTGTTAGTGAATACATTTTATTAGTTTTTTTCTTTTTATGAGTGTTCAGCATTATATTGGCATTTGAGCAATCACTTTTGTATGCTTGTAAAGCATTGAGTTCTGGAAGGAGGCATTCAGATATTATCTAGGCTAGCTCCCTAGCAAGAGGGACATACCCAAATCATCTCAAGAGAGGAAGAGAAAACCTTTTCCAATTACAGATGCAAAAACTTGTTAGTGAAAAGTTCTAAGACTATCCAAGGACAAATCGAAATGCAATGGCGGCAATAGGTTGTGTTAAGGCTGAGAATCCCCCAGACCCACATTGTGTCCATTCGTGCTGCTTCTCTAATGAGAAATTGAATTTTAAACCCCCTCTGTAGTCACGACTAGATAAGTGCTAGGCCAGGATTTTCCCTAATTGTCTCAGTATATTCAAACTAAATCTTCCTTGAGATTTTTCAGGGAAGAAAAAACTCACCTTTGGAAATGAAATACAGATATCTTCATCTTCTGCAATAAATGTATTTTCACCAGAGAACATAGTAACTGAAGTCAGATGTTGTAATAAGGGTTATCTTAAAATCATAACAGGTGTCCTGACACAGGTGAAGAAACAAAAAGTGCCTGGATGGGAATGCAGTTACACTCATGAGCCTTATCATAATCTTTTTTCTCATTTAAACATGGTTCAGGGAAATCCCAAAAGTTCAGAGTCAGTGGTGCTCTGGAAGTTAACGGGTCCTGAGAGTTGTGGGGACATTTGGAGGGCAAATATTCAGCTTTTTCCTTGCATAATTCTGATATTCAATCCACAGAACGGAGCGTGTATAATAGGAAACCTAATAATACAGTGGGAAGCACTGCCTTTCAGCAGAAAAAGAGGAAGATACAAAAGGAACAGATGGCGATAAGTTTGCGGTAATAGGGCGAAGCACTAAATAGTCTTTGACAGAGCTTGCCCCCAGATAGAATAGCAACGGCAGAGCTTAAATCATTTCTAACATTGCTCATTGACTTTCTTTGCCTACTAATAAGTCTTCAGAGACTGAATTTAGTTTGCAGCTTGACTTTGCCTTTCTCTGTTAATGTTATATGTCCTGTGCTGAATTTGTTTAATCTCATGACCTCAATTTTGGTTTCAGTACCCTCTTTTCAATCCTTTCCCCTCCTTAAATGAAATTTTATGGAAAGCAACTATTGCCCTCAACTATTGCCATTTTCTTAAATTTGCATAATAACCAGAAAAACTTGGAGAAGGAAGTGGTCTTTGATCTAACTGCACATTAGAATCAGTTGGGATTTATTTTTTCCTTTAAATTCTGATGCCCTGTCTATACCCAATTAAACAATTAAATATCTAGAAATCTCTAGATTTCTCTTTAGCCTGAGCAGTCTAGACATAAGTATATTTTCAAAATGTCCTCAAGGGAGCTAACGCTCAGTGAATGTTGATAACTGCTGGGTTAAAGTCCTCAAAAATACAAAACATTTTACATGGGCTACTATAACTGGCCATTTGATGCACTGCTAAGGAAACAAGGAATTTAGCTGAATTGTAAGCCATTTCTTCTTGATACTATGGTATCTTGGACTTATCGTACTTGCCCTATTTTACCGTAATTGTTGCCTTTTTTTTTTTTTTTTGTCTCTTCCACTCTTAGAAAGGGCAGGGATTAGATTTTATTAACATTTCTATCTTTCCAGTCCCTAGCCTTTACACAATTAGATGTTGAAAATCATTTCCCAGATGGCAGGGACTAGTTTTTGTTGTTGTTTTTGTTGTTGTTGTTTTTATATTTTATTTCAGGTTCCTAGCCTTTACATAGGTGATTGATAGTAAGTGATTGATAAACGGTAGAGTTCAATTTTAGCTGAACTTAAGCTGTTGAAAGTGACAAATTAGGTCAATGCTTCCTAAATGCCAATCGTTCTTGTATCATCTTCACAATACTGGGAGACACAGTGATGGATAAAATAATGATATTTTGATGAAGTTCCTTAGCACTGTCTTGCATCGTCTGCAGCCAAGCAGGTCCTAGGGTAAGCCACAAATGAGTCCATGAAAAAATAGCTTTTAAAATATTTGTGCTTTTACTTAAATAGGACATTCAAATTTATAATCTTTTCAGATGATGAAACTGAGACAAAAATACTTGTAGAAACATATTTCCCTTTAGTTCCTCTAAAATAAAGCCTGATTATTAAAACACAAGCAGCCCATTAGTATAACACTGTCTCCCTCCCCTGACTTCTCTTGTCTAACTGGGCACTTAACTGCTTGGTGGTTCTTTCCTTTTCTTGGAACAAAGGTCAAACTCCCATCCTCCCTCTTGGGACTCTAAGGGAGAAAGTCGCTTTAGCCCAGTGAGAAACTGAATCTAACTTCATGATGAAACAGCAGCTCCTGTGTGCTCCCCTTCCAGCCTCCCTGTAGAAATGCAAACCACGCTTTGTTGGTCCTGTCTCTATGTCAATATATTAATAAGCTTTTGCAAATTTCACTGCTTTTCAATTCTGTTAGTTTCATTTCATCTGATAAAAAAATTTTCTAGCAACCAGGTTGAGGGTGGGGAGAGATTAGGTTTTGTTCATCAAATCTGTGTGGTCTGTTTGGAGGATACACTAATAGTCCAGGGGAAGGTAGGTTAAGGGGGTCTTCCTAGGAGCCTTCTACCCTTGCAATGGTGGGTGATGAGAGGGAGGAGTCTTCAAGGGACTAAAGAGGTAGACATGTAGTGATGCGGATGTTCGTTCACTACAGCTTCTACTATTATATATCAGATAAAAAAAATCAGGGGAATCAGAATGACCTTTTAAATCTCTTATTATAAACTGTACTCTCCTGCATTTACCCCATTCAAGGCTCAATATAAGGCATATTATGCTCTGTTTATCGTAAAATATTTCTTCCCAATAAGCTCTTAAAATTATTTGACAGTATTCCAATTTGATTGATATTAAAGGTTTTCCTTTCCTGCAGAGTAAAGGATCATTCAATATCATTTGACAGCATTGATTGAATACCAGCATCATAATAAGATTTGAAAAACTATCCCTGTCCAAAGCATGCCCCCATTTACCTATGGAAACCACTATATAAATAAGTAATTTCAATATAATATACATATTAAGTACTGTAGTAGAGGTACATACGAAATATTAAAAGGTGTTATGCCCTAGAATTGCTAAAATAAATTACTAATAATCATTAGAATCATACTTCTCCATCTGACTGCTCTATTATTAATTCAGTCAACAATCTATAATTATTTCCTTCTACTTCCTCTGAAATTTTCAATCCACTGGAAAATAAATATACTTGCCTTGGATACAACTAAAACAGATTAAGTATCTCTGCTGGGCTGTCTGTTGCTTTAAAACATCTCTTAAACAGGTAAGTCTGGGCATCACTAGATCTCCGAGTTCTTGTGAACAGGTGTTTTCTGATTCCAGCCCTGACAAGCCTCCTGTGCCATTCATGTAATTATATCAAGTGAAAATCATGAACAACAAAGTAATGATAGAGAACTGTACTGCAAGACCAACGTAATGTCCATTAAATCAGAGCATCCATCTCAGCAATACAGAGGCTTTTGAAAAACCATAAGAGGGTTTGCAAATTATTTGAGGAGCCACAGTCCAAATAGTTCCTGAAAGTAGCTATCTTTCCTATTTATGTATTTGTCTGTTGAGAGTCACATGGCCCTGAAAATTAGAGTGCCCAGAAATAATTATTTTAGGTCCGCATTCTGTTTGTGTTTTGTTCATAGCGGTCTAACTGGATATGCTCTGTCTTCTGTGCACGTGTGTCATGGTGATGGTGCAATGCTCTTTCTCTGCTACAGGTTATCAGCGGCTTGCAGAGAGACAATATTAAGATAGAAGGATAGCTTGTTTCCAGTGAACTGATCTAAAATGAAAGGAAAACCAAGCCCGTGTGTTTTGGTCCATCTCCCAGATTACAGAAACTGACTATTTCATTAGTGATTAAAACACCAGCTGTTAATGTCTTAGAGCCGGTTGACCAGTTTGATTATCTTGAAATCTGGCTAGATTCCTCTTCTTTTAGCCAACATGGGGATTTCATTCTCTCCAAACTCACCCTGAAACAAAAAAAAAAAAAAGAGAGAGAGAGAGAGAGAGGGAAAAAAAAACTCAAATGGTCCTGAAAAGGGAGTGTTGTTTCCTGTCATGCTGTCATGGGTTTCCAGACTTGGTATGCAGCTGTTTTAGCAATAGTAATGAGCATTATGAAACTGGCTTTGTGGTTAATACTGCAGTGGCATCATGAATTTACTCATGCTATACTCAGATATGCCAAGAAAATGTAGTGTCTCTATTCTCTAAAACTGCTCTTATCTCTTTCCCTAGCCTCCACACACTAAGCAGTAGAAAGTAGTGACATACTAAAGTTAGTACAAACATAGCCTGAAGCCAATAATTTAGTCTCTCTAGACTTAAGTGTTTCATTTAAAAAAAATTATTTGGTTTTGCCATTTTCTCCCTTTCTTATTTTGATCCTTCCCAAAATGATGTTTCGCAACAGGGAAGGGCTCAGGTGATGGAGTACCTTGACCAGGAGATGTCCTCCCTTGGGTCTGTGCGGATAGGAGTCCACAAACAAAGGAATCATCCAGTTCCATCCCTGGGCATTTTGCAGGGACGTGCTGCTGAGTTTAGAGGCTGGTGTAACCCATGGTTTAAACTCCCAGGTCTAGATCAGGGCCCCGGGGATGATCCCTGGCTAGCTCTGCCGCACATTCATTTTGAGCTTTTGCCATGTTCTCCAGGGCAGACCAGGAGCTGGCAGCTCAGCCTCCCTGCTACATGGGCACTGTCATAGCCACGGGGAGACAGCCTGGACTCTGTGCTTGGCCACCCCGTCCCGCCCTAGTGACTTGTTGGCAGCTTCCTGTTAGGGAGAGTCAACCCCACACGACAGTGTTTCTCAGGGCCCTATGAGGGAGGGGGACAAAATGTCTCTGCTCTCAGCACTGCCTTAGACTTCTGTAACCCATCTGCAGCTTCAGCCCAAAGAAGCAAGGTTAGGCCTCTGGGGTCTGACACCCTACCAGCCTATTGTCTTCTTCCTTTGCTTTCCTTTTTTCCCCACTATCCTTTGGATGGTAAGGGGCCAGCTTTTCTCTTGTTGCCCTGTGTTATTTCCTCTTTCTACCATAGGACACAAGTTTCACAATGCAGTTGCAAAATGAGCATCTTCTCTACATTATGGGAGACATTCTATGACCTGTCACTTTCATGATTAGAGGTTCTTGTTTACATGTTAAAGAAATGTAAGAAATTCATTCTCTCTCCCTCCCTCCTTTCTTTTTTTCCCTCCCCCACCTTGCTTTTCAAGGTCTTCGTTATTAGGACACCACCCCCCCAAAAAAGTATCAAATACCTGTCCCTCCTCTGAAATGTTAGAAGATGGAGGGAATGTCTTTTACAAGGTTACTTAAAATGTAGCAGTATATTTTTTCAAATATTATATCGGTTACTTTAGTTTCAACATCTATCTTCATTTATCAATACCTCAAACTAGTGTGCATTTATCCAGATAGTGTGAACATCGTCTGAGATATGTGAATGTATTAAAACTTCATATCAGCATACTTGAGAAACTGTATTTGATATTGATCGTACATACTCAATTTGTGAGATCTTAATGAGTCACTTTAAATGTCAAGAGCAGTAATTCTTAAGGTTTTTTTTTTATATTACAGCGTTTTTAAGAATCTGATAAAAATGATAGATCCTCCACCCCACAAATACTTTCACACTCACAAAATTCTGCTTAAATTTTAGAATTGAAACCCAGGTTGTAAAGTTCCACGGCTTGAGTCAGCTCCCGCCATGACAAGATAGCTTAAATCAAACTAACCACTTCTCTTTAAAAATACATAATAGCAAAATTTTACAAAAATATATACCAAGTACCAGCAGTCTGAAGCATTGGAGAGCAACCATGGTAGCCAGGCACTGGGGACGAAGATCCCACGGAGAAGGGAAATGCATTCAAGTGAACCTGGCAATTTTCCCCCCTTTTCATTCCAAGAGACTTGCCATTCCTTAATTCGCATGGGGCTGAGAGGCCAAAGAGAATGAAGTGACCTGGAGCTTTCAGCAATCTCTTAAAGCTAGGAAGATGAAAATTAGAATAAGACTAACAGTGAAGCCAGGGTTAAGGGTCTGAAATTTCCTGGGGAAAGGAAACACACAGATGTGAACCCTTTTCCCCTTAAGGCATATGCTAGTAACTAAGTCTGTGGAAAAAACAAACTCATTTTCTCCTGCTGTACTCTGGGATATAGTTTCTGTTCTCTACTCTTAATACGACACAGTTATACACCACTTCTGCCACCAGCTGTGTGGGGATTTCTCCCCACCAATAAGCAAGCAAGCAATCGGGTCTGCAGCAGACACCAGCTGGGTGTTCTCTAATTCAATTCTGACACTGCCTATCCGGAGATGGTGTCAGATCCCACAGATTGAAGCTCAGTCCCACAAGCCTGCCCCCCACTTCCCATGACAGTCACAAGCCCCAGGCTGTTTCACCTGTGCTTCTGACCAACCTGCTGTAAATCCGTGTTCCCCTGATCCCCTCCTCAGTTGGACTAATTTGCTAGAGCGACTCACAAAATTCAGGGAAATACTTTTCTTACACTTACCCATTTATTATAAGGATATAGATGAAGAGATGCACAGGGCAAGGCATGTGGAAAGCGGTGAGGAGCACATACCTCCCCGCTCCGGGCTCGCACCTTCCAGAAACCTCCATATGTTCAGCTATTCGGAAGCTCCTAGAATCCTGTCCTTTTGGGTTTTTATGGAAGCTTCATTATGTGGGCATGACTGAGTAAATCATTCACTCCTGGCGATCAACTGAACCTTTAGCCCCCTCTCTCCTCAAGGAAGGAGGTTTTGGGATGGAGCTGAAAGTCTAATCCTGCCTCTAATCCTGTGACCAGCCCCCATTCTGAAGCTACCTATGGGCCTCCAGCCACCGGTCATCTCATTAGCATGCAAAAGACACTCTTTTCACTCCTAAGATTCAAAGGGTTTTAGGAGCTATACGTCAAGAAAGGGGATGAAGATCAAACATGTATTCCACTAAACTAAAAGGCTAAGAAGAGTTCTTGGTTGTGTCATGGTTCTAAGCAAACTGAAACTGGAGCTTAGGGCCCATATTCAGAGTGGACAGAAAATTCATGTCCAAACTGTATAAGTAGGTCCTGCAAATCAATTACACAAAAACGTTAAAAAATCCTTTAATAATTGGGCGATTAATTTGACTAGACACTTCACAGAAGAGGCTGTCCAAATGATCAGTAAACCTAAGGGGAGATATTCAAAGTCATTACCACATTGGCCATTGAGGAATTACAAATGAAATCAAAATGAGATACACCTACATACCCTCCAGGAATGTTAAAATTCCAGAAAATGACAAATCTAATGATTTGGGGCAAGTTGAGCACTCATGGAAATGTAAATTTGTGCACCCACTTTGGAAGTCTGTTTTGCTAAGTCTAATATTCTGTATGACCCTAAAATTCTACTCCTTAAGTAGAGGTATTTATTGGGTATATGTATACTCCTTAAGACAGATGTAAGAAGTTCATTAACAGTGTTATTTATATTAAAATTTGGAAACAATTGAAATATTCATCATTAATAGAGCAGATAATTTTAGAATAATACTTGAAAAATTTTGTAATAAATACTATGCAAGAATATACAACAATAAGGATGAAATAGATGCTTGTCTTAAACATAGTGTTATGCAGGTTAGGCGGGCACAAAAGAATGTATACCATATCAATCCATTTTTATGGAACCTAAAACAGACAAAACCGATCTATGGTGAGAGGTCAAAATAGTGGTTACACTTTGGGAGGAAGCAATGGCTAGGACAGCAGGAGGGAGGTATCTGGGTAATGTGCCATTTTTTGATGTGGCTGGTAGTTACATGGGTTTATTCACTTGATAAACACTAGTGAAGCTATGTACTTTGAGTTGTACATTTGTCTGTGTTTTTATAATAATTTAATTTTGTAAAAGTTTACTAAAAAGAGTTATTCAACTTATGAGAGACTCTTTGTTTTCAGCAAAATCCTTTAATCCTCCCTTATTCCAGGAAGCAGCAATGAGCAAAGTCCAGGAGGACCCTTTGGGGGCAATTCTGCCCAATAACAAAAAAGTCATATTTTCATAGATGCCTCTCATTGAACGTTTAAAGTTAGTTATAACAAAGAGTTGAGTGTTTGAAGTTGTGTGCTAATCAATATGTCACATGGAACAAGACTATCAGAATATTGATAATCAATTTTAAGGTGAGTTAAAGAACATGGTGTTTTATTGTACTGTTTTTCTACTTGTGTGTGTTTGAAATTTTCATCAGTTTTCTTTTTAAGAAGGAGAACACAATCATCTGCTTATTCAAAGGAAACTAAAACTAAAAACAATAACAAAAACAAGTTACAAATGGGTTTTTATCGGGGAAGAGAAAGAAGGGTCAGGAAAAGAAATAATATACTAAAGTTGGATGATAAAATTTGATTTGCTTCAGCTGCAAATTTCAACTAAACATCTTGTACTCCTCCCTTCTTTTTAGCAAATTGAATCTTATTCCTGTTTCTAGAGCTTATTTCAATCCCTCCTTTCTAAGAAGTCTTAATTACTATTCTTGTCTCTAAACTCCAATTGCTCAATTATTATTTATTATCACTTAATTGGTCCTCGTTATATGCTTATATGCTGTGCTGTGCCAGTTATGTTTTTATTCATGTTATTTTTCTTTAAAATATTTTACTACATGTCTATGAACCTTGTAATGCCTGGGAAATGTTATTTCTATATGTTTTTATTTATAATTTATTTATCATATTTATATTATTTTATTGATGATTTAGCAAACACTGTTTGTCAGCACCTTTGTAAACATGGCTTGTTCTTCTTAGGTGCTATATATTAAATATACTCATTAAATTATTTAGTACCTGTACAAGTCACATGAAATTGTTATTATTATCCTTATTTTATGAGTCAGATAACTGAGGCATAGAGGAAAGTTAGAGGAAGTTGTAGTAAGTATAGTAGCTCCAGACCTAAATTCTTGAATCTACCAAATGCAGCCTCTTCATTGTTTATTAGACCCAGCATAGCACAATAGGAAAAGGAACTTTCTATGGTGTTTCAAGAATCTAAAACATTTTCTTTAGACTGTTGACTTTTTCTTAATTATAGCAACATTTTCTTTACTTCAAAAGCTATGGGATATAAAGTCTGTTCCCATGGAATACTGAATTTATATTTTCTTCACAAGACTAATGTGATCAAACCTTAAGCCTGAATTTTTGTAGCTGGTATTGGGTTGCTCACCACTAATTATTCTATTTGCAAATTCTTCAGTCTAGTACTTCAATGTATTTATGTTATCTCAGAAAGAAATTGTACGAACTTGTGGGTATAACTGAAGAGGGAATTTTAACTAACTACTTTACTTTCCTTTGGAAACAGAATTCAGATCCCATACATTGTGGAATCAGAGAAATAGCTGCCATATTGTATCACAAAAGCTCATTAGATGGAAGCTGAGTGCACTGTTAAATATTTGAAGACTGGAAATTGACTGGCACTGATGAGAATTTGCTCACTGATCCTGATGAAGTCATGGCACCTCTTTAAACATGCTTTGCTCTTCTAGCTGCCATGTATTAAATGTGTTCAAGAAACCCACTGTGCTTCTGAAAATAGCCCTCTCAGGACTATGCACAGAGATGTATGCCTCTTATTTCCAACTAGGGCTTCTACTCAAAACATGGGCACACAAAAAGAAACTAATTTAAATCACCTGCAATCTCAAAACCCATAATTACCACTGATAACACTGTGATGTATATTTCTTGTCTTTTCCTAAACGAATTGAACTCTTTTATTAATTAAGCAAAAGAAAAAAAATACTATTATAGAGTCCACATATGTTTGCATAATTAAATTATTATGTATATAAAATGCTGACAGATTTAATGGAACCAATGCAATTTTAGACTTTGTTTTATTTCTGCATATTATGGGGATACAAATGTTTAGGTTACGTATGTTGCCCTTGCCCCCGTCTCCCTCCCCTCCAGTCAGAGCTTCAAGCGTGTCCGTCCCCCAGATGGTGCACATCACGCTCATTATGTATGTATATACCTGTCCCCTCCTTCCCCCCTCCCATCTGCCCAACACCCGATAAATGTTATTCCTATATGCACACTTAGGTGTTGATCAGTGAAACCAGTTTGCTGGTGAGTACATGAAGTGCTTATTTTTCCATTCTTGGGATACCTCACTTAGTAGAATGCACTCCAGCTCTATCCAGGAAAATACAGGTGGTGCTGTATCACCATTGTTTCTTATAGCTGAATAGTACTTTTTATACATATACATACTGTTAAATAGCTTTCTCAAAATTCTGAACTAATTTACATTCCTCACAATGGCATAAAAGTGTGCCAGTTTCACACATCCATGCCAACAATGGCTATTATTTTTCTTTATTTATCAGATTCAGTGGCATCTCAACATTTTAGTTTGCCTTTATTTGATTACTAAGACAGTTGAATATTTTCCATGTGTTAATTGACATTTGAATTTCTTTTGGGAAGAATTATTTCTTTATACCATTTGCTTGTGGTTTTTTTCTATTATGCTATTCTAATTTTTCTTACTAATTTTCAAGATCTCCCTCCATTTATATATCTATTTATATATGTTTCCATTTATACATATACATATAAATATTTTCTAAATATGTTAGATATTTTTATTTCCTATTTTTTTATTTTTGACATGTAAAAGTTTGAAATCTTTAAGTGATTGTGACTATTAATCTTTTCTTTCATGATTTTTTGCATTCAGTATTATGCTTAGGAGAGTCTTCTCTACCCCATATTTTAATAAATGTTCACATTTATTATGCAAATTTTATGATTTTATTTTTACTTTAAAAATTAACCTGGCTAAAATTTACTTTCTTACAAGGTGTAAGATAGGAATTGAAAACTTTTTGTTCTTTGAAATAACTCTCCACTTACTCCCTACTATTTTTTAACTAATCTACATTTTGCTCACAATTTAATACCCCAATTTTAGCACACTTTTGATATAATTGGGCCTCTTTCTGAACTTTTATTTATTTCCATTCATCTGTCTTTCTATCCTGACACTAGTACTATTTTTTGGGATTTTTAGTAGGCTGTATTGAAATTATATATTATTTTGGAAAAAATCACTGTAGCCTACTTTATATTTTTATTATAGATATAATAAAACACTGACAGTTTTCTAATAGCACAAAAATAGAGAATTTTTATTATTCTTATTTTATTAATATTGAAAGTCATAATGCCCTGAATAATAAGAAGCTTAGCAAGAAACATTGGATTCATCTCCATTGACTCTAAAAGGCTTTTGGGCACACATTTTGTATATTAACCCTATCCTTAACTTTATCATTTTCTCCCATCTTTATATCCTCCCAGTCTCCATTGCCTAATTTGATTATTTAAAAAATTCTCTTGTATTCTGTTTATATCTGCTAACCACTTTACATCCTATTTTCAAATAACATGGAAGTATATATAAAAACGTTCAATAGTCTCAAAGGAATTCATGACCATAAATATTAAGAACCATAGTTCTAGACCTTAGATGGTCTAGAACCATCTAGTATTAGTGCCAAAATTGGATACAATTTTATAAGTTTCCTAACACTAAGCTACTTTAAAAATCCACATGACCCAAATGGCTCAAAGATTATTTGAAGAAATATATGCAACATTGAAATGTTAGTGTCTAAAAAGCTAATGCCAAAATAAGGTACCATCAACAAATTCCATGGCATAATGCTTATGTGTTATGCAACTGCAAGTGCAGTTAAAATACACATTTAGAAAAAGAAAGGATATAAAACAACAGAAAATGGTATCTATACTACATGACATAACCTGGGAGACATTCATTCATTCATTCATTTATTCATCCATTTGTTCAAGCATGCATAAACATATTGAGCTCCTTATGTGCCAGACACTACAATGGGCACTGAATTTATGGCAATGAAGAAAACAGACAAAAATCCTTGCCTCTTTGGAGCTTACATCTTTATGGGAGGGCACAAATTATAAAAAAGATAAATAAGTAGAATAAGTAAGTTTGATGTTGCTAAAATTAGGAAGTTGATAGACTGTGTGTGTATGAAGGTGAAAATTTTAGGCAGAGTGACTGGGGAAGTCTCACTAAGATGATGTTTGAGGAAAGACTTGCTTGCGAAAGCCCTTATTTGGGGGCACATCAAGCAAGGAGGTAGTATGGCTGAAGCAAAGTGAGGTAGGGAAGGAGAATAGTAGATGATGAGGCTAGACAGATAGTGAGGGGG
Source organism: Avahi laniger (assembly GCA_963575035.1). Classification (NCBI taxonomy): domain Eukaryota; kingdom Metazoa; phylum Chordata; class Mammalia; order Primates; family Indriidae; genus Avahi; species Avahi laniger. The sequence continues at coordinate 24,208 of CAUYSK010044026.1, read as the reverse complement.
CCTGGTAGATGGCTTAACCCCTTTATCCCTTACAGAGACATCAGAGGATGTAGAGCAGAGGTGTGATTTGATCTGACCGTGTTTTATCAGGCTCATTACAGCTGCTGTGTTGAGAGTAAGTAGAGAGAGACAAGGTCAAGGCATATCCTCAAGTAGGGAGGCTGCTTCCATGACCAAAGGACAGATGACTGCTTTTACCAAAGTGATAGCAGGGGAGGCAGTGAGAGGTGGCCAGATTCTGAGTATAATTTTGAAGGTAGAGTCAATCAGACTTGACAGTGGGTAAGGTGTAGAGTTTGAGAGAAAGAAAAGAACTAATTTTAGTGACAAGATTCTGGCTAGAGCCATAAATGTTGCCATTACCTGAGATGAGGAAGTCTATGGGAAATGCAAGTTTGGAAGGGAAACATTCAGGCACACCAAGTGGAGATGTCAACAATGCAGTTGAATATATGCATCTAGCGTTCAGGGTAGAGATCTGAGCTAGGGATATCAGTTGGGAAGCTCTCCGTGTATAGACAATATTTAAAACTTTGAAGCTAATGTGCTCACTGAGGACTCCCTGCCCCAACAGTGAAGTGAGTTCTGTGGCCAGTCAACCTTGCTGCGCCTAATCTAAGAGGATCTCTCTTTTCCATTGGCCTCCATCCATGAAACAGGCACTACGGAAGGTGTTCCCGGGACTAGTAGGGAGGTGCTGCATATCTTTATCAGCTCACTTTCTGCTGGTGCAGGTTTGGGGATGTGGAAATTTCACTGGGTAAGAAATGGCAGACCCATCTTGTTTAACAGACTTGGTGATTTTCTGCAATTACAGCTCTCTCAATTGCTTAATGGTCTTTCAATCTCTTTCCATTCACTGAATTCTATAGGCTAGTTATCAAAGCCAGAAATGTTGCAGAGTCATGGCTTTGGAGGGTGAAACCCTTTCTGTGAATTTCTGTCTCATAGAAAAGGGCCTTTTGTTCTTCATTCCTCAGCCATCAGTTTAATGGTCTCAATCTTGGCCATTGCTTCCACCCTGGTTTCTGACTCTGGGCAATTTAAAACACTAGAGTGAAAGGGCATGGTTAACCTTACCCTGGAAAAGACGTTTGCAACAAATATTACAGGCAAGGGGATAATTTTTTTAACTTATGTACACTGTACTGCAAAGGATCAGAATAGGGAATACACAGCAAAAGAAACAAGAAAGAAAGAAAGAAAGAAAAGACAGTCACTGTCGTGCTTAATAAAATAAATGCAAGGAACTACAATGGTACAGTGGGATATAATTTCACTGATTAAACTGACAAAAGTGTATATTGGGGGGCAAATTAAGGTACATGAAAACAGTCAATAAGGTACAGATAATGCATAATTAGCATAACCTCTTTGGAGAGAATGTGAAAAATAAAAATGTTCATACCATACAACCAAGCATTTTCTCTCTTAGATATCTAAACACTCAAGTACAAAGATAGCTGTGCAAAGATATTATTTCTAGCATTATTCTTAATAGAAAAAATAGCAAACAACTTAAATACATATAAATAAAGGAAAAGCCAGGTAAAATATACTGTGTTTATATAATATATGATCCAACAGTTAAAAGGAATGACCAAGACCAATTTCTGCATGTATCAGTATGGACAGATCCAAAGATACCATTAACTGAAAAAAGCAAGTTGCATTTTATACTAAACGCATGCATGCATTCACTCACACACACACACAAGTCCATCTGTTTTGTGGGGTGCAAAGTTTGTATGTTATAAATAATTTTTAAAAGTCTGAAAATATATTCATAGACTCCTAACAGTGGTTACAGGAATGGAACAAGGAAAGCAGAATTTGGTTTGTAGACAAATTATTTCAGCTTTGTAGATATATTTGAATACTTTTAAAAAAACAGCAATGAGTTCATGTGTGCTTGTGAAAATAAAAATTAATCAGAAATAAAATTGTTGAGATCAATTAACATAGTAGAAAAGAAGAAATAGACGTAAAGAAGCATCCGAAATGAAACTCCCGTGGCAGGAGTTGATATTGGTGAGGAAGAAGAGGATGGAGGGAAGCAGCTGGGGCTGCAGCCTGGGGGCTGGGTGGTGTGGACCAACAGCGGTGAGTTCAGGGAAGAGGAGCCAGTTTGGCAACGGAGCTTTCAGGAATGATGGATTTGAAGTAATAGAGAAAAACCGAAGTAGAGTGAAGGTGAGGAGGAAAGTGTCAGAGATACGAATTGGGGAGTTACCAGGAGGAGACGGGCTGAAACCCTGAGAATGGACGAACCACCCAAAAGACAGAATTACAAAGAAACAAAAAAGCAGAAGCCTAGATATTTACAAATTCTATACTTATTTTGCTTTGGCCATATTTATATATTCATAAGGTGAAAGTGAACTATTATATTATGTACCTGGCTCACAAAAATATAGCCATTTAATTACAGGTGTACGCAACAAGAAGACTGGAAGAATAGAATGCAACATGCTAATAGTAGTTATCTCAGGTGGACGTAGTTTAGCAGAGGAAGGCTCTATGGTGTAGACGTCAAGGTCACAGACTTCGCTACTTCCTACTGCCATAACATTAAACAAATTGAGGTACAGCATGTCCTTCCCGCGTAGTGCTCAGTAAATCATGGATTATTTGCTTTCACTGGATGTATTATATATTTCTATAAATTTATTTTAAAATCAGTATCATTATTAAAAATGAATAAATATTCTGGATCAACTGATTGACTAAAATACTATCGCCATATAGTAAAATAATGCATATGCTTTCCATTATGTGGCATGACTAAACTGTGATTTGATGTATGTTATAGAACCAAATTTGTCTTTCATATCAAGAAAAATTTTTTCAATATGTTTTTATAAACTTTCTAAAATTAAGTGGCCACTTACAGCTTCACAGCCTTGAGTTACAAACCTGTATAAAAACTTGATAATTGACAAAGGTGCAGGCAGCTGCTTGTGCTAAATTTTATTAAACAATCAACTTAAACCGATTCCTATATTAACTTGGAACAGAATGTCTATCCATGAAGGAGCCAAGAACTTACTTCCAACTGGGTAGACATCTAGGGTGAGAGGTTGTCCTGTTTGACAGGACAGCAAATGTGGAGCTGGAAATGGAGCACGCAGATGATGAAGCAGTACGTTGGAATGTGAGTGTGCAAGGGAAGTGCCATGTTATAGGGGCCAGAGCAGTCATGAAGGAGATGACTTGGAAAGGTCAATGCTAGGGGCAAACACTGGTTGTAAAGTTCTCTGGGGGTTATAGTGTAAAAATATGCAAAAGTAAGTCATTTCAGCTACCTACTCTAGACTATCCACCCACGTGCTGTCTCATTCATCCCTGTTGGTATTGTAATTTTTCTTGGAATGAATCACGATTAGAGCAGAGATGGTCCTGTTAGATTATAGGTAAGTAAAGCCTTCAGACTGTTGGAGAATATTTTGATACTGTGTCTTCATCCACATGTGTCTATGTATATGTACAGAGGGAATTTATAAAAATATCCTTAACTGGAGAACCACTGAGTCCCACACTCAAAGTACCATGGAAACCCCTCACAACGGCCGATGCCTTTCATTGATGACTTCATCATGGGGACAAAGGGAGAGGTGAGATTATTCACTATAGAAATATAATTTTCAACATTAATCCCACCAAAATGTAACTAGCACACAATTCAGTGCTGTGTGAATTAAAATATAAGCTTATGTACTTTGGAAATGGAAGTTGTTTCTGTGTTTTAAAATATCAAACACCCATGTGACAGAGATTAAGAGGGCAGTTTTCCCTCTTTCGGTGTTCGTATGTGTATGTAATGATTATTCTCATTCATTCCATGGGGATTTAAGCTTTTCAATTCTTCTAACTTTATCTTCTTACTTTCTAATACTGCTGTTTTTTAAGAGAAAGGAAAAGCTCCTAGGAGCCTTCCTAGAAAAGATAATTGTGCGGGACTCCCTGGTCTCCTTCTTCAGGAGGTAATGGTTAATTAGTTTGTGCACTTGCAGTTTGGTCTCCTGAGGAGAGAAATTAAATTTCTTCCTTTTAGCCTGGAAGAGCATAGGTATTTTGAGAATGTTTTCATCTTATTTAGACTTTAAGGCAATGCCTTGAGCATCTACTGAGAGAAATGGAATGAGAACAGCCTCAACTCAGAGAACGATAGGTCATTTGCTGAGTACACCAGTGACACAGGAAGCACTTAAAGTCTGGTGCCTTATTTAACTATGCCTGCTGACTTTAACACTGGACTCTAGATATCGGCACATTCTTATGTACTTGTTCACTGGACTGAAAAATAGAGACAGCGTGCTATAGTTCAGAGAATACTAGTTTCAGAATCATTTTTATCTAAGTTCCAAACACAGTTCTACCACTTATTAGTACTTGAAGATGTACTTACATTTCAGATCTCATTTTTGCCGTCTTTGAAACAGGGATAATATTACTACACATTGAAGGATAGTTAAATAAAAGATAATATGTTTGCAATACTTAGTATGGTATGTGCAACCCAATGAATTTTCAATGATAGAATTTTTTTTTTTTTTTTTTTTTTTTGAGACAAGAGTCTCACTGTGTTGCCTAGGCTAGAGCGCCGTGGCATCAGCCTAGCTCACAGCAACCTCAAACTCCTGGGCTCAAGCGATCCTCCTGCCTCATCCTCCCGAGTAGCTGGGACTACAGGCATGCTCCACCATGCCCGGCTAATTTTTTCTATATCCTTTTAGTTGTCCAATTAATTACTTTCTAATTTTAGTAGAGACAGGGTCTCCCTTTTGCTTAGGCTGGTGTCGAACTCCTGAGCTCAAACAATCCGCCCGCCTCGGCCTCCCGGAGAGCTAGGATTACAGGCGTGAGCCACCGCGCCTGACCGAATTTTTAATGATAGAATTTTATTGTTATTATTGAAGTTCACCTAATTATTTTACTGCCCTTTAGTTTTTTTCCCCTGTAATATAAAAATAAACAAAATAGTGTGGAAAACTCTAATACACTAAATAATAAAACATGCATTAAGATGATCACATTAGTGCCCTCAGCAGTTGAATAATTCTAAAGGAATCTTACATGGCATATTTATTACAGGGTTTTCTTAGAGAAGGCCTCAATGTAGTTATTGATAAAATGTGAACTACGTAAATAACAAACAGAGCAGTATGATTTAAATGGCAAAAGTAGAAATAGTTTGCAAGCTATGAAAGATTATGCAAATGTCAAATTGGTCCAGAAAAGCACTTCGGAATTTATCCAAATCCGTTACGTTAAGGATGAGAACAGTGAGAATTGGAGAACTTGTGACTTGTCCAAGGGATCACGATTAGCAGATGGCAGGATAAAAGTCTAGATTTCGTAGCTTCTGTTCCACAGTATCATCTGCTATGGTTGCTAATGTGTGTCCATTGTCAGATTTTAATGGACCATTTCATATCCTTCTATTAATAGTTCTCTAATATTCCATTGCTACAACTGCCATTCAGGGGCAGAATGCGTAAAATCAGAATGAAATAGTGCTGCCAACTGATGTTCAGGAGAGCCTGGTTCTGTCTTAGAGAAATGGGGGAGCTTTGGGACTTCCATGTCTTGCCACATCACCTGTCTCCCCTGAACTAGTTCCAGTTTGCAAAGCCATTACTACATGTTGCCTGGCACATGCATTAGAATGAAGTATTACTGAAGCTAAAACTATAGGGTTCTGTAGTTTCATTCAGGAGAAAAATTTGATTCCAAACCTAGACAGCCATTTTGTAGATACAGATTTGTAGATGTAGATGTAGATTTCTACTACATGTAAAACATGTAGGAAAAACATGTAAAAACGAAATTTCAATAATGCCATCTTTGAACATAAAGAACAGCTTTGCCTCCCCCAGAATAGTTAGCAACCCCAAGACATTTTCAAACACTTAAATCTCATTGTATTTCTTGATATTATATGAGAGAATAAGTAGTGGTAAGAGGATAGGATATGAGTTAAACCATAGGCAGACCTATTTACTGAGCTCTGCCTTCACCAACTAAAGAAATGCAAAGTCACTTCACCAGATACTCACCAATCTGAGGGCAGCCTTGGTATTTAGTTAATCTTTATGTTTCTGGAAGCTAGTAAGGACCTCACACATGTTTGTTGATCTAAATAATTCTAACAGATGTTTGAATCTAGACTGACAGATGGAGCTACATTTATTCTGTTACTGGAAAATGGAAGCAAGACTGAAATAGATGACCAGATCAATCATAAAGTATAAGCCACCTTTATCTTCAAACCCTCAGATCTGATTTTGCATGATACTGTATGTATATAAAATATCTGCACATGTACATGCTCTATATCTAGTATATGCTTTTATATGTACATACTATGTATTATAGAATGTATTTGTGTTAATATCACAAGGAATTTTTCTAAATAATTAATTCATCAAAATCAGGGAGACACGGCCAATGTGAGTGGCAAAAAAGATTTAATGTGAATTGCCTCAGATATTAGATGTTATGCAGAATTTAGGTTTTGTCACTGTAGATGAGTACTCATAAAATGAAAAGAGGAAATCCTATGAAGAAAAAAACCCAAAAGCAATATTTGGGAAGTATTTCTATTATAGACTCAAATATAGATTCATGTATAATTAACTTAGTCTACTCTGAAGAACTAGAGTAAACTGTCTTTCTCAGATGGTGTGTCCAGTATTAGTGTCTTGTGGAATAGGACTTCCTCGATTAGACCTAGGTGTTTATTACATATATAATAGGTCTCTTTGCAACAATACCTGAAATGGCTTCAATTATTTCATTTTTATTGGTTTAAAATTACAGTTGCTTAAGACTCTTAGCAAATAAACTCTATTATAAAGGTGGGTTAATTAAAATGTGGTAGAAAAGGACATAAATTCTATTCTCTTTGTTTATCTTTAGACTATTCAGTGAATCATAGACTGCCAGAGATCTCTTCATTTAAATCTTATATAAATAGAAGTCATCTGGTCCAAACCTTTTTCTCTATAAATGATTAGAATAAGGATCAGAGTGGTGTCTTGCTCAAGGTGAGCCAACAGCAGATAGAATTAAGGCTCCTTCATTCACAGTTCTCACTATTACACTAAGCTGCCTCTCTCTGCATTTGCTTTCAGTGTTGGCTATTTGCTGCAAAATATGCAATTCCCTCTGATTCAGAAATTACTACAACTAATAATATTTTATGAGGAACAGGATTTTATTCTTTTTTATTATGTTTCGTGTGACTTGACTCTATAGTATAACTCATCATAAATAGAAGATAAAATAATCAAGGAGTGAAAAATAATGAGATTCCACTTTATGAAGATAAATCCAAAAACAGACAGATCACACTTGTGTTTTTGATTTCCAGTGATATTATCAAAATCTCCATCTGCCCATTATATTTAAGAGCCCATTATAAGCTTTGTTATAGATTAGACTTCACATTGCATAGGTGGCAAAGGACAGGCAATTTCTCATGATGCATGTGTTGGAGAAAGCTGTGATTTTTGTGGGTGTTTTTTCCCATATGTCATAAGATTTTCCCCAAATTAAACATTTTTGTTGTGTGTCACCAAACTATGTGTCAGTTTGTGGTAGAACATTTCATTTCACATCTTATATATTCCTAACTTTAGATAAACATAAACTAAAATCAGATTCTTTATCACAGTGTATACTGCTTTACTGCCAAAATTGTCATTGCTTCAGAATTGAACAATTCTTATGTATTGCCAACTGGACGTGTATTTTTTTCCCATTTTTGACAGGTTATTTCTGTGGGAAAGTTAGTTGTATTCAGGATATTTAACACTTGGTTGTTGATCATTAATTATAGATGTGGAAAAAGACACCAATAAGCAAAAATGGGACATTTTTATCTGTCTTGCAGTAAAAATGTGTCTTCCATATGCTGCACACCTTTGTACACATTACCAATCTACTTTTGTGTTACTCGATGCATTATTTCTGTTCAGAATGGAGAGAGCCAATTCAGAATAATAAAAATCCCTCTAAGGAGGAAAATTCTACAAGTATGATCAAGAGTAAAATGATCTTCAAAACCAAAGTAGGACAAAATTCAGCAAAATCTACGAAATAACCATAAATGCAACAATCCGTAATCAGTCCTCTCTCCTCTTTAACAACTGCAAGGCCACCATGTTATTGAGAAGGGCCAATAGCCCAGCAAAGTATTAAGGTTTTATGGCTTTGGTAAATATCCAGTCTCTATTTTTGTAGCAACTTTATTGAGATGTAATTCATAACCATAGAATTCACTAATCCAATGAGTATAATTCAATGGTTTATAATCTATTCACAGAGTTGTGCACCCATCACCACAATCAATTTTAGAACATTTTCATCACCTCACAAAGAAGCCTGTACCCTCTTGCTATCACTCCCCAATCTTTCCTCCTCCTTCTGTTCACCCAGGCTCTAAACAACAACTAATCTATTTTCTGTCTACAGGTTTACCTTTGCTAGTATCTCATAAAATGAAATTGTATAATGTATGGGTCTTTTGTGACTGGTTCCTTTCACTTAGCTTAATATTTTCATGTTTCATAAAGGTTGTAGCATGTGTCAGTACTTCATTCTATTTTATAGCTGAAGATTGTTCCGTAGTATGGATATGCCATATTTTGTTTACCCATTTATTAGTTGAAGGACATTTGGGTTGTTTCCCACCTTTTAGTTATGATGAATAATGTTGTGTGAACACTCATTTACAAATTTTTGCATGAACATATGCATTTATGGGTTTTCTTAGTATAAATTGAGGAAAAGAATTGCTGAATTGTTTAGCCACTTTTAAATTTTAAAATAAAATTTACATTACACCTAACTAGATTCTTTACTGTCAGATTCTATTGTTTTAATCTCTGTAGAGAACAACCAGTTCCTTCTTTATAGTAAGCTCTCAGGCCATAGAGACAATTACCTTGCCTCTTTGCTTCATTTCTGAATTAAACAATTTCAATTCTCTAAATATTTAGATTTTTAAAATCCGTTGCTCTGATCATATGTACTTTAGCCTAAAACTGCTCTAATACTTGTTTTTTTCTTTACTTCTGATAAACCAGCCTTCACTGTTAGAATCATAGTGTCCATTTATTGACCACCTTACAACCATGTGAAATAAATATTATCCCATTATTACAGGTGAGGGAACAGAGGTTCATAAAAATTAAGTGACTTACCCAAGGCCTCCAGCTAAACCAGTGGCAGAAACAGATTAGAAGCCAACTGCCCTGTGGCTCAAAAACCTGAGTTACTCTTACACACCAGGCTGTTCCATATTGAGAAACGCTTGACCAGTGACACTAAATAAAACATTTTTTTCGCAATTCTATGTAATTAAATTCTTCACTTCAGCATAGACACACCCAACAGTGATCACGAAAAGCTTAAGAGCAAAATCTCAAATATCTACAAACAGTTGAATACTTAATGCTATACATTAAATAGCATAAAAGAGTAAGTTTCAAAGTCATTTTTATCATAATTCAAAATAAGAAATATGTTTTTTATCAAAACCCAGAACACTACTTATAAACAAAAGTTTCAGTCATGGACGTATATTCCATGCAGACTTCAGGCCCATAGGTCTCTAATCACAATTTTAAACACGTTGGTATGGAGTATCTGCAATGGGCAGACTATTTTTTTTTTTTAATTTCAGACCAATCTGAAAGTTACTACTGTGAAAATAGCTAGGAACTATCAATTAATATTAATAATAATAATTTCTTATCTATTAGTAGCTAGGAAAATTCTTCCCATTACCATAAAAGCATGAAGCAGCTTAATAAAAACTAGTAGACAGATTGGAGAAACAGCAGCGTACAGAGGGCTGCAGCTAGCATTTTCCAGAGCTAAATGAGCTCCCAGCAAAGAGAGTATATGGAGACGCAGGAAGCTGCAGTGCCATGCACTGGAGAGTTCCCGAGTACTCAACAGTTAATGGTGGGAAATTTGTACAACATATTGAAGGAAATTAAAACCACTTTAGAAATACGTCTAAGACTCTATTTTCAAACAATTGTAGACTTAGAGACAAATAATTGCAAGATTCTCTGCAATTATGTTAAAGGCCTTGATATAAGGAAATGGCATTCTAACATATCAATGTAGGACTGCAGCAGGCAGAAAATAGATCCATGATCAAGAATAAAAGCATAATATTTATTCTGGTCTTGATGAAAAATACTTCTATTAATCACATTTGTTTAAAAGTCCCCATAATTTCTGGGGAGAACAGATTAAATATATTTTTCTCTCTCCATATGCATGTTACTTGCAGTTTGTTATAGAATCAAATAACATTTACATTTTTACTAGAATTTTCAGCCCATAGAAATCATTTGTTCATCCCAGCCTTTCTGTTACCTTTACAAAATACTGCTTTTAAAAAACAAAATTAATGTATTTTTCAAGATGGTTATTTAGATGGGGTGGTCCCAAAATGACAGCTGACAAAAAGTAGGGCAAATGAGATAAGCGGCACCCCTTGTATAAAATTTCTCTAGCAAGACTTGTTCCTGTTAGGCTGTGCACTACATCCACGTGAGTGAGGACACCATGTTACTCAATAATGACACAATCAAATCAATAGCATTTTTGCCAGATCTTCTGTTTGGAGAGCTTCCTTACGCTTCATCCTGACAGGAAACAAGGATTGTAGCTTCCAGTGCATATGTTATCAAGACTTTAATAAAGGAGTTTTTACAAACATTCTTCCTTTTAAAATAACCAAATCTAGTTCGTTATTAGTATTGGGCAGATGTGATCTTCCATGTGATTTCTAAACTATCTCCACCTTCACTCACAACTTTACGCGTCTCAAAATTAGAGCCACAGAAGGATACAGTAGAAGAACCCAAGCCCAGGAGTCAGAAGATATAGATAAATGCCAGCTCTTTCTTATTATCTGTGTCTTGCATTGTCTCCTAATGAAAGAATAATATTAGGAAAGTCAGGAATTTTTTTGAAGGCCTCAGTTTCCCTTATATGTGAAAAAGGGAAAATACTACTATCCTAGCTTCAATCATGGGGTTATGAAAACTGAAAAAGTGAGGTATCCCAAGAATGGAAAGACAAGCACCACATGTACTCACCATTAAATTGGTATTAAAGGATCAACACATAAGTGCACGTATAAGAATAACATTTATTGAATGTCAGGCAAGGGGAGAGGGAACGGGTATATGCATACACAAAGAGTGCAATGCGCACCATCCGAAGAATGGACGTATTTGAAACTCAGACTTGGGGGAGAGGGGGGGCAAGGGCAACATATGTAAGCTAAACATCTGTACCCCCATAATATGCTTAAATAAAAAAAAAGAAAACTGAATGAAATAAAGGAGGTGGAAGTTCTTCTTAAGTTGAACATTAATATACAAATATAAAGATGAAGGGAATCTCATTAGGAAGCCTTTTCCTTTGCAACCTGTAATCCTTACAAACAAGTCATCTAAATATTTGTATCCAGGATAATAGGATAATAACAAGTTGTTAGCACTGCTTTCTTTGCCTTTTTTGTTCAAGTCCCTATTTAGCATCCAGTTGCCTCCGAATGTGATTCTTACCTCTTTGGCTTCCCAGTTCTCAGACTGAATCTCCGTCCCCTTGAAATTTGAATTGTCCTCAAGGAGATTTTGCTATCGTGAAAGGCATGAAACTTCCACCATATAGATACAGTCAGCCAAGAAACACACAGCTCAGGAGTAAGCATGGTGCAAAACATTTCTTCACACTGAAGTCTTTAAAAGAAAAAAAATGTTTTTTCAAATCACACAGAACAAAAACTACTGCAATTTTGAATAATTTAAAAATTCCATGGCTTAATTGAGTTATATCAATTAAAACAGCACAATGAGAAATTTTCTATAGGAAAATTGCCAGAGAAGAAAAGAAATAATTAAAATAATTACAATGTGTAAGAGGAAATTTTCCAAACTGAATGTATTTTTATACTAAAAGTCTTCAATTATTATAATTTACAGTAATCATTCTCTTCACATGGCAAACACACAATAAGTATTATATTTTTAAATTGATTATCACCTCTTTGGGTAAAGGAAAGGTAGGTCTCAAAGACAAGGAACCTTTAATATACTGATGCCAAGCATGCCATGATAATGGCTCCACTCCCCCATGTTATTATATTTGATTACAGACCCCACCAAAGATAACAAAAATTTGCTACCCTGGAAGTAGGAACTTTCAGAGGATTTAGGAATTTGGCTAAATATCAAATCAAAGGGTATAATTGCTTGTTGAATATGCAATTGTATATTTTGATATTATCACCTCTATTAGGAAATTTACAGAAAATCACATAACCATTTTGTTTTGCAGATTTGTGTCCTGAAGAAAGACTTTGTACCTTTATACACCTGCAATTAAAATAATACTATATCTAGTGCTACACTGGGCATAGCAACAGTGATTCAGGGTAGAGAAAGAAAGGCCAAGACTGGAAATCTAAATGGAGTGTCTATTAGATGTCATAGATTTAGGAAGATAACTAGTCAAGGCCAAGGGTAAGGAGGAGAGAAAGTCAGTGAGGAGAAGGAGAAGTTTAGAAAAAAACTAAAGGGAAGTTCATTCAGGAAGTTCTACACAAGAAGATAATGGGGACGGATAGTCATGTCTGGTGCTAGGTCCATGATGTCCACAAAGACAGATGGGAAGAGGAACAGGAGAGCAAACAATATAAATCTGGGAAGGTCATAGGCAGGGGAGAGTGAGCCTTTGAGAGTTACACCCTTTAAACAGGTCATGATACCTGATTTGAGAGCAAACGTGTTCTCTGTCCTGCTGTTCATAGTCATGCAAGAACTAGCCAGTGTGTGTGATATAATGAGAGGATGCACACTACAGAGAAGATCACAATGGAAAGCAAGTGCTAGTTCTTCTAGAGGTCCTGTATTCAAGTCAGATTTTTCTTCCTTTTTGACAAACGACTGTTGGTTGGGTCCCTTGCCCCATTCCTATCATTAAGATATTTTTTAGGGCCTATAAGGCTAACTTGATTAAATTGCCTAAAATTTTCAACAGTACAAAATTCCACACCAGGTCACTTTGCTCCTAGTTTTTCCAAATAAATAAGGTGTGCTGAGGTCTTGCCCCTCATGAAATTACAAAGAGATTACGGTAAATCATATCCAGTTCTGGCCAGATCTTACACATTTAATTGAAAGAAACTAATGTGGAATGTGCCTAGCTGAATTGAAAATAACTGTTATTACAACTAAATTTAATCCAAACGAATTGCACTGTAAAATATGCATAGACATCTACCACTTTAAGTCCATAAAATAATTATGCCCTTAAACTTATTCATTACAATTTTTGTGAGTACTCTGTTCCAGATTCTGTTCTTTAAGGCTATAAAAACTATGTGAAAAAAGGAGCATTCATTCAAAAGTAGTTTTGTCTCTGCAAACAGGTGGTTGAATGGACTTCTTTTCTGCTTCAGTTTACTTTTCTACCAAATAGATCAATTATGTGACCATAGTTTATGAAAGAGAGATATATAAAGTTGGAGCTGTTTGAAGTTTTGAAACTCATTTGTAAGGAAAGATTAAAAGGCTGGTGTGATTTAGTTTAGCCTAGAGAAGAAGCGATTGGGGAAAATTTAGTATTCTCACTGGTAAGAAGAACTTCTGTGCTCTTTCAAAAATAAGACAAATGAGAATGTGTTGAAATGATAGTTACAGTTATAGAGTAGGTAGACTTCTTTACATGTAAATTTCACCAGGAATAATATTGTAAATGCTGAATTAGACTTTGAAATACAGGTGTAGAATCTTTTACCACTAGCTCCTTTAAAAGCAATGAAGATTCTCACACAGTATTTAGGCGATATATTCGACATGAAGGCCTGGAGATGGAGGAGTTGACCTATAAAAAGTTCTGTGGTTACAACTTTATGAAATGCTTGGGTATGTATCCTTGGGATAATGATTGGGACTATTAAACCCAACAAAATTATTTAGCTTAGTCAAGGTAATTGAATTAATGATCACAAAACAGTATTAGAAGATGATTTTTTTCCTATCTTTTTCAGTAGGTAGGTTCCTATCTAAAAAGGTAGAAGAAAGGGGAAAGGAAAGAAGAAACAAAGAAAGAAAAGAAAGTCAAGAGGATCTAACTGCATTGCAATGAGTCCTACATTCTCAGAAATTTGACATTATAATATTTCATTTTTGCTCACTCATAGTTCAGTGTGGATATTCAGCAAGGGTCAGGCTTTGGAGTCCTCTCCTGGGTCTTCTGTTTCATGGAGAGAGAATAGAAGAGAACACGTAGAATCATGGGGCAAGTTGTCCCGGGTCATAACTTCTGCCCACCTTCCATTACTCAGAGTTCAGCCCTGTGACCCTACCGTGTTCACTTACTACCTTACTGCTAGTATTAATACATGTAACTGAGCTATGTGCCCAGGAATACTGTGTGAGTGTGAATGTGAGTGTGCGTGTGAGAGAGAGAGGGAGAGAGTGCTTGTGTTTATGTGTGTGTGGTGGGGGGCAGGCAGGAGAGAGAATAACAAAGGTGAGAACATCCAAATAGACTTTCTTTCAAATCCCTTGTTAGGCATGAGCTGTGGCACTATCAGTGTAATACTAGAATGCATTAGTGCTTCAAGTGCAAGACCTTTACTAATCCCTTAAAAAATATATTTTGAGAACAAATGTTGAAATTTTTAGTGTGGACTCCTTCTAATATAATTTCACTTGAAAATCAAGCTTGCTGCAGATTCTACTAGAAATTCTTATGGCTGAGCAATGGAAGAGTGTAATTTTTAGCAAGTGCCAACAATTTCCATGTGAATGGGGCCTTTATTAAACATATTTTAACACTCCTGTGGATTAATAATGTGTTAGCAGAAAAAGACATGTTGAGCTTAGTGCAATTATCCTTCCATCCCAATTATACTGTGACATTAAATCTTGTGACATTTAATAAGAAAGGCCATTTCACCCCTGGCTACCTCTAGTGCAGACGATTTATGCAACAGTGTTCCCATAGACAAAATTATGAAAAGAAGGCATTTCAACATGCCGATATGTCTAACTGCCCATGCAAATTAAATAAGGTGTAGCAAAATATATAAATTGTTAATATTATGATTACCTGCTACCTGAGACAAAAGAAAGTTGAATTAACAACCCTGGCTTTCAGGCCATTATAAAATTAAACAAACATAAATGGATAACTAGAAAGATAGAGAGTTGCTTAGGGAATCCAGAAGCTATTTTACCCCCATGGGAGGCATTTAAAGCTTCTGTCATAACGTATATCTATCTGACATGTTTAGCTTAGTCTATAGCATAGTTTAACATTTGTTGAGACTTTAATTAATTTGACATTTGAGTTATAAAATGCCTTGATTATCTTAGAGAGTTTAAACTCTTGTATTTGAGATTGAATTTTTAATCTTTTAAATTAAGCTGTTCTGGTATCTTGAATATACTAAACTTTAAGTGTATATTTGCATGTATGTATGTGTGTACTTAATCTCTCAGTGGTTGTATAACATATTCCCTGCCAAAGAGTTGATATGCCTAATGCTGATTCTGAATTTACTAGGATTTTACTATTATTTGTTTGGTATCAAGTAATAAAGAAGAGGAAAGTATAGGAGGTACTGAAGAAATATTTGTTAAGGGACATATTTACTTTTATTTCTGATTTTTACACTGCTGACATAGTGGAAAAAACATCAAATGTGACAGAAAACAGACCAGCAAAGCATACATTTGGAGGGCTACATTAAATCTCAAATTGCCAAGAGGAATTTTTTATTTATGTAAATAAATTTCCCAATTGTTTTTGGTTTTAAATACAAAGACATAAAGCATTCAGGAGAAATTGCTAGATTTCTTACCAAAAGCCATACTTTTGATAAGCTGAGAGGTTTGTGTTATAATACTACGGCCTATAGACTGATTTGGTTTCATCTGGAAGGTAAAATTTCCTTACCGACTCACTGATGGGATTGGCTCCTAAGAATTCTAAAATATGTTATCATTAGAGAAACAAATATTATTCTTACTGATGTATCTGTAGCTCATTTCCATTCTAAATGTAGCTTCTTAAAAACAGGACCAATGACTTATCTTTATAACCTCATGCTACTGTCTGGTTCATTATTGTTGATATAGCCAGAGACACACCAATTGTCATGATCATATAAATATTTTTGGATATTTAAGCTGTTTAGACACAGAACCTAATAATAATCTATTTTATTTTGTGTTTTCATGACTCAAATTTAAAGGGTTACTGTAAAGAAGTAACACCCTACCTCTCACTAGGGACAGTCTTCACCACTGTAACCATGTTTTCTATTCCAACCGGTAATAAGTGAAGGAAATTGTGTTAGTTTGTGTCCTTTGATCTACAAAGAATAAGAAAACCAACTCAAGCTGATTTAAGCTAAGATAGCAGAGCATAAGATAGGGAGGGTCCAGTGGCTCACTGAGGTCCTCGAGATTCAAGGCTTTCCTCTCTCTCTCTGCTCCAGCATCCGGAGTGTTGTCTTTATCCTCATGCTGTCTCCCCTGTGATTTAGGACAACTTCAAGTGGGTGCTATGTACTCCCTTGTTCAAATCAAGTTTCAGCTATTCTTGCCTAAGAGCTAGGAGAAGTTTCTTAGAGGTCGCTAGTGAATATCTCCTACATCTCATTGTCCATTATCATGTCATGTACTGTTCTCAGACTCATCACTGGCAATGAGGATGGAATGCCCAAAGGCCAATCGCAGTGCAGTTAATTCCCCTGACCGAAATTTTGTTTCCCCATGGGAAGGAATTGGAATGGATGTTGCATTTCCAACAACAATGTTTACCACAATGGAATAAGTGCAAGGAAAATGAGCAGGGGGAGAATGGAGAAATAGACGTGGAGCGAAGGCATTGGGAGGGCTACCAGGACCACCCTTTTGCCAGAGAGAATAGAAAAAATACAAAGTAAGCAAACAAGTGAAGTTAAAGGAAAACAAATGAGAAATCAAAGAGAGATAAGAACTTTTTCATTTTTTAAAAAAAGTAAAGTGCTAAACTTTTGGAAAAATTATTTATTAGAGATATTTTACTTTTCTGTGAGAACGATAAGGATAGAGGATAAGAGAAAAATGATGAGACAGATAGTGCTTCATCTTTCTGCTAGTTAATGTTAACTCATGATTTGGGATAAGGGTTAGACATAAGAAAGACTAACCTATTGGTCCTGTTTTCTGTGTGTGTTTGTATGGAAAGATTTAACCACATAAGTGTTGACATATTGGATTGTTTGTTACAGGTAGACAGAGCACAGATAATGAGAAATTCAACTGTGCTTAAAATCAATGGGTTTGTCTTTTAATAGACCGTAATGAGCCTTCTCCTGTGCACACTGGAAAACATATGTTCTTTGTAGAAAACCTATCTCCATATCCCTTTTTGGATTTCTGTTTCTAGGGAGAGATTTCCCATTTCATAATCAAAACTGTGTGAAGTTACCAATTTCAAAATGTATACTATTGCTATCCAACATGTCAATACAGAACCCTAGGAGACTGACAAATTCCCTTCTCAAAGGAGGAACTGTTACTAAAACAGGCCGTAGTTAAATATTGATATATTCTAATGGCATTTGAAGCAGAAAACAGGAACCACACCTGATAGTTGTAATCATTCCAAAATGTCTGCCTCTTTATCAAATTTAATCCCACCGAGACCTCAAAATCTAGGGTAAGGGGCAGATATCTGTGCTGGGACAAGTGTCTGTGTCTAGTGATGGGACCAAAGAGGAAATCACATAGAATCTAGCAACTAAAATAGGTGTCACAAGCCAAGGAAACTATAAGATGTCGTGGGTCATAGAACCAATCTTAGGGCAAAAGGTGTTTTCAGAATAATTCAGGAAATTCTCTTCCTGGTTTATTTGGACAATAAAGAAAAGCCTACTATTGAGAACCCAATTATCTGATTAATTTTTTATTGAATTTGCTATATAAGTGCTTCACCTGTCGTACTGCCAATGTAGAATAATTCTAGGCACATGGACAGTTTTCCAAAATACATTCATTTTTAAATAACTGGGCTTTTTATAATACAACATTTTATACTTGTTAAAGTATAGCAAGCTGCCCTTTCTGGAGGTTACCTGGAGCCTTCATCATTTTCTTTCATTTTCTCAAAATTCTCCTTCTGGCCAAATCTAGGCTGCGTGTTGGAGTTTCACTGATGAAAATGTCGAAAAGGCACAAAAAGTCATTTTTGTGTTAAGTACCTGGCGACATAGCTGGTTTCTGTAGACATGTACATATACAGATTATTTATAGTATAAACAGACATTGCCAGGAGTTGTAGTTAAGAAACGGTGTACCTGCAGGGCCCAGTAAAAGAGGGATATCTGTGAGTATGTCTGTGTACCAAACAAATTCCAAGGTTCAGCAGTGCCCTGGGGTCACAGTTACCTCTCAGCCAAACAAGCTGAAGCTTTCTGGAAATGAATTGATGAGATTTCACAGACCTGCAATTCACCATAAGACAATTTTCTTTATCTAATAAAGTCTAATCTTTTAATGTTTGAAACCCATGACTTCTAAAATGAGCATCTAATATCCTCCTGTTAGTTCTCTCCTATTCCATTTCTGCAGCGGTAAAACTGGGCTAGTGCACCTGCAACGCATTACTTTCACCTTAAGGATGACTTTGCCTCATGATTTTTTTTTTCCTCGTTGAGTTTAAGCAGAAACATTTCAAAAATCATTTACAGTCTTGGAAATAAAATCCATCATACTTCTTCTCTGATGGAAAAAAGTATCTAACAGATTGTTTAATTTGAAAAAGAGAACAAGTGGCCTGTTGATGAATTGCTTTAGTTCCTAACATTACTGGGAGACAGCTGATAAAAATGTCTTCATATATAATCATTAACAGTAGGACTTTTTTAGGGGGTTGGTGATAGCCTGTGGATAAACAAAGGAATTAACTCACTTCATTCTAAAGCAGTGTGCAGATGCATCTTTCATTATTAAAGGGCAGTTAAGAAAATTACCAATTTCTTTGAATGATCTAGTTTGTAGCTTTTATCAGTAGATGGTTAATTTATGAACAGTGGACCTAAAAAGTTCAATATTTTCTCCCCTGTGGTGATATGTTTACAGTAAACCAGACATTAACCTTTTAAAATCTTTTGCCTGAACCAGGAGTCAAATGATTTTAGTGATATTATTAGGGCCTTTTTATTATTTTTTCTGTAATGGCAAAGTGTACTTCCTGTTACAACTTGATCACTATGCTTTTTTGCATTAGGTATCAGCATAGAATTCCATAATGCAAACTAACCAGCTCTCTGATAATCCTCTATGTTGTAATTCCCATTAAAACACTGAATACCCTGGGCTCTATATTCACTTTGCATGGGGTGGGTGATCCAGGTTTCTTTGTGTCTCAAAATCCTGATATTCAAAATTCCAACATTCTTTCATTTGCTTTTTAAAAATATTAAGTATGTTTTGCTAGTTTTCAGCTATTATATAATATTTATGTTTGAGTTTTACAATGGAAATTTTTTAAAACCTTTTCTGCATTAAGGAATAACATGTTAATACTGATAATGTCAGATTTTAGCAATAGATCATGGGACAAATTATGACAATTTTCTAGCTTGAGCAATTCTAAACCTTCTTTTTACAGTTTCTACAACAACTCCTATTTTTTTTATCGTATTTAGAAAGCAAGATTTAAATAATGTTCCATCCTGGTTCAGGAGTCTGTCAAAATTGATTGCTATTGCTAAATTATGTAATTAGAAATCCATATTGTATATAGAAAATAAATGTAGTATTTTAATCAATGTATCCTATTATATGCCTAATTTTCAATGGAAGTTATCATTCAGAGGAGACTATTGGAAGGTAAAACAACATTTAACTCTGTGTTGGAAGGTCCCTGCTCCTATCATGTAAGTCTAGATTAGAAAATATGGAATTATTGCTAGGAATCAAGAGACTTCTAAGAGAAGAAAAAATATAATCCAGGTATATGACAAAATAGAAGATTAGGCATTTGGTATTTTCCCCAAAAGAGAAGTAATAGGGACAAGTAAAGAAAAAGGGAAGAGAATGAGAGCCTTATATATTCCTGAGAGAGAAGAAAAATGCAGCTGGAGCTAGCATACCATACAAAGTCTTACACATTCCTCAGCATTGCAATTCAACCTCTAAAGATTTTATGCTAAATAAATAATTGAAAAAAATTTTAATGCTAACAAAGTTGTTTATCACAGGACTTTTTTATAATATGGGAAATTTATATGCCACAAAAATGCCCAATAATAGATAAATGATCAAATAAAGTATGGTACAGTCATATAGAGTAATATTATAAAGCCAGGCCAGGCTAGGAAATTGTAGTTGGACATTTTATGACATAGAAAGTTATTCACAGTCTGTATAGTTAAGTAAAGGAGCAGGATATAAAATGTAATTCTGTTTTTAAAATATTTTACACATATATTAGAAAGAAAACATGAAAAACAAATACCAAATATTGACTGGTAATTATTTCCTGTTTATAAGCATGAGTTTTTATTTTTCTTTTGTTTATGTTTCCAATTTTTAAATTAATGACTACATGTTACTTCTATAAGGAAAAAATGTTTAAAAATATTCTTAAACACTTTTCCTCTGAGGATGTTGAAAGAGAAGCCCAGATTTGGCAGAATTGGTAATTGGCAATTAATTGATTTCTTTCAATGCTTTATCTTTTAGGAGCCATAGTAGAAATACTGTAAAACCTTTCTATACTCTCTCATATTTTATTTTCTGAGATATTTACTGTATATAAAACATCTCTTAAAAATATAGTTTGTTCTAAGAATGTTAAGATAATTAAATATCAGGGACACTTTAAATTAATTATTTAAAAATAAAACCCATTTTCAGTAAATTCCCCATGAAACTAGGACTGAAGGTTTTTTATCTTGACATTATAACCTATCAGAAACAACAAAATATAAATTCCATCTTCATTAAAGACCGGGATAAGACCACGCTTCCACTGACACTACACTCATTCAATATTTTTTCTAGAAGTTGTAGAAAATGAAATAAAACAATAACAGTAAATAAATGTATAAATATTGGGAAAAGAGGAAAATTATTGAAATTGTTATTATTTGTACATGATATAAAAGCCTACGAAAGAAAACCAAAGTAAATCAGCAAATAAATGCTTCATTAAAATATTTAGTAAGTAGACTATAGTTGATTACACAAAAAAAAATCAGTGCCCCCATATGTGTCATTCATAATCAGTAGCAAAGAGAATGAAAAGTAAAAAGCCCTAACATTTAAAATAACTATTAGACATATGAAAAGCCTTGGAAGATACTCCAAAGAAATGTATGTGAAAAAATGACAAAATCTTGAGGACAGATGTCAAAAAAAAAAACTGGATTAAAAATCTAAATAGTTAAGAGTTATCAATTCTCCCTGAATTCATTTGCAAACGTAAGGAAATCTACATGGACTTCTTAGTGCAATTGTGGGGAAGTGTAGAATTCCTAAGAAAAAAGTGAGTCAGATTTATCCAGCAATATCAATACTCAAGAATAATCAAAAACAATCATTTTGAAAACAAGATGAAGACAAGTGGGCCTTTAAAAACATATTCTAGAGTGCTAATATTTAAAACAGTGTGGAAATAATAGTTATTTGGAGAATTTATGTAGTTCAGTGGAATATAATGCAATGTCCAAAAGCTGACTAAATTTCAAATGCAAATTGTCAATAATCATATTTCAAATATATTAGCAAATAAGTAAATATTTAGTAAATCAAATGGAGGCAATCAGCCAATAGTATATAGATTAGATGGATAGACAGTTAAATAGATAGTTGTACCTATAGGTTACTCCTAAATAAAAGAAATTCCAGATTGATTTGGATATAAAAAATAAGAGCAAATAAATACTAAAAGAAAACATAGGCATTTAAAAATAAATATTGTACTGACAGTGGACTGCCTAAGCATAGTATCAGTATAAGAAATGACAAATGAAGAGGCTATTGGATTAACCACATAAACATGTAAAACTTTTTGGGTCACATGACACCTTCCAAAAAGTTGAAAAACGGGATGAATGGATAAAGAAAGTGTAGCAAATATGCACCGTAGAACATTATTTAGCCTTAAAAAAGGAAGGAAATCTTGTCATTTGCAACAACATGGATAAATCTGGAGGACATTAAGTTAAGTGACATAAACCAGGTGCAGAAAGACAAATACTGCATGATCTCACTTACATGTGGAATCTGGAGAAGTCAAACTCACAGAAATGGAGACTAGAATGGTGGTCACCAGGGCTTGGGGGTGGGGGTAGCAGTGGGAACTGGGGGGATGTTGATCAGAGGATACAAAATTTCAGTTAGGAGGAGTAAGTTCAGAAGCTCTATTATACAACACAGTAACTAAGGTTAATAACAATACATTATATACTTGAAAACTGCTAAGAGAGTAGATTTGAAATGTTCCCACCACAAAAAAATAAGTATGTCAGGTAATAAATATGTTAATTAGCTTGATTTAGCCATTCTGCAGTGTATACATATATCGAAACATCATGTCGTAAACCATAAATATATAGTTTTTGTTAGTTAAAAAATAATAAAAATTAAAAGTTAAAAAGCAAGCAATAAATATGAAGATTTAGAACAGAATGTTAATATCTTTAATAATAGTAACAAGAATAATAACCAGGTTTTTTGTACCATTTGTCATGTGGCAGGCACTATTCTATGTGCTTTAATATGTTAACTAAAATAATCCTCCTAGGAGCTCCATGTGGTAGGTACTTTACTATCCTCATTTTACAAGCAATGAAACTGAGGTAGAGAAAGGTTTTTAGTGGCCCAAATTTAGGCAATTAATAATAAGTGGTGAAGCCAGAATTTGAACCCAAGTAAACTGGATCTTGAGACTGTGTTCTTCACATTCTGACATGTGCCACTCAATGCTAAAGAGTTATTAACAATTAATAAGATAGAGATAATCATTCAATAGAATAACAGACCAAAGCAAACGAAGAAAAAGCTCTTTATAAAAAAAGAGAAATAAATGCTACAGTCAAATAAACCTTCAGAAAATGTCAAACAAAAATTTATCAAGCATTGAAAAATAAAAGGAAAGTAAATACCTAAAATTTCAGGCCAGTAATGATCAAAACGTTAACTAAATTCTTCTGAGGAGTTAGATGTGGGGAAACACGAATTCTTATGTCATGCTGATAGATGAGTATAACATTTCTAGAAGGCAATTTTGCAAACTATGTCAAAATTTTTTTTAAATCACATACTTTGACCCAGTAATTATTGCCTTGAGGAAACAATTAAGCAAGTGTTTGTGTGTATGTTTGTGTTTGTATGTATGTGAATGTATGTAAAGCAGAATATATATCAGAATATTAATAGTGATTTTCATTGATAGGAATCTTTATTTTGCCATGTACTTTCTTGTATTTTCTGGGTTATTTGAAATTAGGGTATAATTCCCATATAATCATAAAAAAATACAGCTATATTTTTCTTGATAGTATTTTGAATTAATTCAAATCTCTATCTGAACAGATCATTTTTCATTTAAAGCTTTGAAACATAGAACCATATCACTTATGGCTGCTTTTGGGAGAAAGAAATGTAAAAACCAAACAATGGTGTATTACAAAATAAACGTATTTGATTACATCCTATAACTTTACTTTTGGAAGTAGGAAATTTCAAGTTTGATCTAGTGGCTAAGCAATATCACAAAGTACCAAGGAACTTTCTCTTTTTCTATGTCCCATCCTCAGCACATTGGCTTTTCTCCTTTATTTTTTTTTTATTTTTTTTTTATTTTTTTTTTATTTCAGCATAATATGGGGGTACAGATGTTTAGGTTACGTGTGTTGCCCTTGCCCCCCCCCAGTCCAGGTTTCAAACATGTTCATCCTATTGCATGGTGCGCATTGCACTCTTTGTGTACACATATACCCGGCTCCTCCTCCCTCCTCCCACCTCCCCCCTGCCCAATATCTAATAGATGTAATTCTTATATATGCACTTATGTGTTGATCCGTTAATACCAATTTGATGGTGAGTACATGTGGTGCTTATTTTTCCATTCTTGGGATACCTCACTTAGTAGAATGTGTTCC